>JAHHFK020005720.1:0-225134 GCA_024533555.2 Aedes koreicus | reverse complement strand
TTTTTGATCTACTTCAACTACGTAAATTTGGCTTTCGAAGGACCACGACTGTCATACGCAGATGACCTAAAACTCTATCTTCGAGTGCACTCACTTGACGACTGTCGCTTTCTTCAACGTCAGCTAAATGCTTTTGCCGACTGGTGCACTTTGAATCGTATGGATGTCAACCCGGCCAAATGCACGGTTATCTCATTTTCGCACAAGAAACAGACTATTTTATTCAAGTATGTCTTGTTGGGCACCGAAATTGAGCGCGTCAGTCAAGTCAAGGACTTAGGAGTAATTCTGGACACCCAACTCACCTTCAAGCAGCATATCTCGTACGCTGTCGGCAAAGCTTCCTGCGTTCTGGGGTTCATCTTTCGGATTGCTAAAGACTTCACGGACATCTACTGCCTCAAATCGTTGTACTGCTCCTTGTGTCGTTCTATATTAGAGTATTGCTCGGTTGTGTGGACTCCTCATTCCAACAACGGTGTCGTTAGAGTAGAGGCTGTTCAACGACGGTTTTTGAGATTAGCGCTACGTAAACTACCGTGAACGGATCCCTATCGTTTGCCAAGCTACGAAAGCCGTTGCCGTCTAATTAACCTGGAGTCCCTGTTAGCCAGTAGAGATACAGCCAGGGCTTTGTTCATCGCAGACATCTTGCAAGACCGCATCGACTGTCCTGATCTTCTGGAGCAAATCAATATCAACGTGCAGCCCCGAGCCCTAAGGAGTAGTTCGATGCTGCGGTTACCTCCACAATGAACCAAGTACAGTATGTTTGGCGCAATTGGCGGTTTACAAAGACTTTTTAATAGGGTTTCCACCTTTTTTGATTTTAACGTTTTTTTTTTAGTTTAGTCATTGTTTTAAAGACCTGTCTAATTCGCATCGATAGTTTAATTTTTAGTTTGTTTTATGTCATGACCATTAATGTACCGTTCTAGTTTAGCTTTAAGTAACATCATTGGGAATTTGTACATAATCTGTTGATGAATAGAAATAAATACATTCTTCCCATTTTAGGGAATAATTCTTTTTCGATTCCAGCCTTAGTTTGATTTTCAATATTTTCATTCATCTTCCTAACAGCTGATATCAAATCAGAGGGAATAATTGAATATTGAGACACCATAAATTTTCCTCTCGCACATAAATAGGCATCAACAGATTGCACAAAACCTGCCAATCGTCAAACATCACCGAAACATACCGCCGATCTATTTCCTCATCTTGAAATTCATTAAACCCTCTACAACTTCGCCTGCAGCCGTCTGGCATCAGTCTAGGCCGCTATCTTAGGCAGCATCTTCGACACTCTGATGCGACATAGCGAAGGATCTGATGAATAAACATGATCGATTATTGATTCGGTGCGCGTTGAATTTCGCCTGCATATATCTCACATTTTCATCGTACGTATGTGCCAGACGGGAAAAGCTCAAAAGACGCTTAAGAGATCTAGATAGATGCAACGACGACGACATTGATGGGTACTTGACATGGGATTTTGGCAACTGAATGCATTTTCTCGAACCATAAGTGATTATTGCAGTGACGAAACCCAATTAAGTAGGACATGGCATGTCTGCTCATATCTTTTGGATTAAGGGCACTCAATCAAGGTGTCTGGAAAGGTAAACACACAACCCATTCACTGCCCTATCCAAACATTTTTCCAATCGATTGAAAGTCAATTGAAATTGAGGCTCCCACTCGGTGAGATGGAACTGTTGCAGAATAGTCCTGTTTCAAATAACGCACCAGAGAAGGAGAACGTTTACTTTGGCTCATATTCTCTTCATTGCAGCATCTTCTGTCCTGTCTATAGTCCCGACCAGAGACAGACGGTACGTACTGAGCAAATCTTGGGAGCTGTCCTATTGTCCTTGTCGCCACACTTGACTGCTGCATTGTACCGGTGAGAGTTATGGTTCAATTGTGCGAAGGAAACATTTCGTAAATATTTTCTAATCTTCCAAACCTGAAGGCAGTTTGGGTTGGGAACAATGTAGCAGATTCAACCGAAGCAACAGCAGCAATAGGCATATTGCACATATACTGCAACAGCTGGGGGGAAAACAAGCCCACACAATGTCTATAATGGGCGATGAAAGCGGTCCCAACAGAGCCGTATGCTATAGCATGCTGCAGCTATTATTGCCATCTTGTCTTTGGAGGTTTGAAACCAGAGCAGAGTCCTAAGCCGATCTTATGAACTGTGACCACCGATGCCGATTGAGTGCATGTCAAAACGGTTGAAACGGTTCCGAACTCCAACCTAAGCAATCATTTTGCTTGTACAAGTTCCCAACCCGCTCATGTCCTTCAATTCTTAAATAGCACAACCGATCCCAAATCCCCCTTTGTTGGAACCCTCCCGAGTGCCCGAGTATCATTGATGACGATGCAATCATATTTGCTCGGAAATAATTTAATTATAATGAGACCGTTGAGGACAGTCTTTGAAGGCTATCATGCAACTGCCTCTGAACTGCGTCCGAGAAACTGGACAATGCTGGACACGAGCTCTTTGCAAACAAAACCAAATGTGTGAAGCTTTCTTATCGAACTGTCGAATAAAAGCAGGCGTTTTGATTAAATGTGAAGAGAGTGACCCAAGCTTAAATTGAACGTGGTTTGTTTAGCTTGAATAAGGTGTAAATGATTCTGAGGAACTTTAGTGCGCTGCTTAAATTAGAATTCAATCGGTAAGGAATTTCATGCTCGCTGCATTTCCACCAGGCAAACGGAAGAATAAATTAGAAAAGTTCTAGACTTAAGCACTTTGAAAATGGATGCGAAAACTTTCTGATTCCCAACAGTCCCGAATTAATTAAACTACTTGAACATAATTGGATTTAAGGCACCGAAAATTGGCGCCATCATTCCAGCCCTAGCCGGATGTAGTAGAATGCACCCAAATTGAAGGAAAACAACTTTCCCGCCCAGGTCCCCCAAATTAGCTGCTTCCCGTTGTTGTTGTTCCCGCATTCGGTTTTCGTTGGGTGGGGGGAGGAGGGGGGGGGCGGTATTGCTGCCTGACTGGGAGTGTCCTTCTTCCACGTCCGGAAGCTTGATCCAATTAGGCAATGGGAAATTTGCGGGTGAAAGTCGTAAAACGGCTGTCCCGTCAGCACCGGAAGGTGTTCATAATAAAAAGAAAAACTTGGCAATGGTTTTCAGCATGAGTGGAATGGGTTTTCGTTTTATGTCAATTGGATGAAATGCAGTTTGGTTTGAATTTGAAAAATTCACAAGTATCATGTAGGTATGTCAAATCATGTTGAGAGACAGCTGTGATGAAATTAGTTTAGTTTTAAGAGGCTAAGACAAAAGGGTTTCGTGAGCAATAAGGATAAAAGTATATTTTTCGCCTACTGCGAAATTTTAAATATCGCATACTAGGAATCGTGTACTGGTACAGATGAAAAAAAAAACGGAAAAAAAACCAATGGAGCCATCTTATCACTGAAAATTTCAAACCGTTCAAATATGGCGTTTGACTGTATCATGCGATCAAGGATTATAATCCACTTATATTTCCTTATACGCAAACAAGTTGTTACTACCCATTATTATGGGTAGATTCCTTTCAAAATACGTCACATTCAGCCAGTAATCGTCAAAATTCTTGATGACACTAATTTATGTTATGCCTAAAGCAAAAACATCTGTCCTGACTGTGTGAATGTTTTGTCGCCAATTAATAAATGTCGCCAAATACAAAAATGGCTTGACATTTTTTTTTCCAATGACATATTTATTTAATTAATTATTTATTTATTTATTAGACGTCAAACAATAGTAGACCGTTTTGTTGCATAGAAAATTCTTACATGGTACTGTAAAGGGTGTCCACGATGAAATTGCCACACTATAAAATTGCTCTAACTTTTTAACCGTTGGGTAGAATTTAATGAAAATTTGGGTGGATTTAGTTCATAGTGCATTATTTACATCCTGCAAGTTTTAAAGTCCTGTGATCAAAACTCGCGGAAATGGAGTCGAAAGAACAGCTCGTGCGTGATAAAATCTTGCGCATTCATCACGAGAACAAGGATCTCTCGCATCGTTCCATCGCTAAAACGTTGGGAATCGCGAATTCCACGGTGTCGCGAGTGATTAAGCGGTTCGAGGAACGGTTGACCACCGATCGGAAGCCCAGAAGTGAAGGAAAAAGTATTCCGTACAACACCAAAAATCACAACCGCGTAGTTGGGGCCTTCAACCGAAATCCGAACGCCTCCGTTCGGGATGTGGCTAAGAAGCTGCACCTAAGCCGAAGTTTTGTCCAGAAGGCCAAAACTAAGGCTGGGCTTCGAACGTTCAAGGTACAAAAGGCCCCTAATCGCGACGAGAAGCAGAACAAGTCCGCCAAAACCCGTGCCAGGAAGTTGTACCTCAACATGCTGACGAAAGTTGAATGCTGCATCATGGACGACGAAACATATGTGAAGGCCGACTTCAAACAGATCCCCGGCAACCTGTTTTTCACGGCCAAGGATAATTTCAGCGTTCCGGAGCATGTCCGCACTCAGAAGATGTCCAAATTTGCGAAGAAATTCCTGGTTTGGCAAGCCATCTGCACGTGCGGGAAGCGGAGTGCACCTTTCGTGACCCAGGACACGATGAACGGACAGGTGTACATAAAAGAGTGCCTCCAGAAGCGGCTGCTTCTTCTCCTGAAGGCCCACAACGTCTCAACAATCTTCTGGCCGGATTTGGCCTCATGCCACTACTCCAAGGACGTGCTGAAGTGGTATGCGGACAATAAGGTCAATTTCGTGCCGAAAATGTTCAACCCTCCCAACACTCCGGAGCTCCGCCCCATCGAGAAGTACTGGGCGATTATGAAGCAGCACCTTCTTAAACGACCTAAGGTAGTGAAGACAGTCGAGGAACTGAAGAAAGTATGGGTTTACATGCAAAAAACGGTTGATTCACAGGTTGTGCAGAATCTTATGGCCGGGGTTAAGGCCAAGGTGCGGGCATTTGCGTATGGACTGTAAATAAAATACGAGTAAAATGGTAAAATGAAGTTTAATAGTTATTTCTCAATCCCTGAAAATTTGATGGCAATCGGATGAAAACTCGAATTTTGCGAATCAATTTTGTGTGTGGCAATTTCATCGTGGACACCCTTTAGCATCTGTGCTTCGAACTCTGGGTCATGCTTCCAGAATGATTTTTGCTGCTTGATTTGACTTATAGATACGCCATATTGGGATCAGACCAAGTCAAAGCTTCTCTCATCATATCAGTAAGGTTATCCTCCGCAGAAGTTTTCCGTGCAAAGTGCAATCGGGAGAACTTGTGTCGCTTGTGACTTGTTTTTCCAGCCTGCTCGTTGACGAAGTTCATCGTAAATGGCTAGAAGTATCAAAACATTTATTAGCGTTATATACTTCCACATACCATATTTTTTTCTTAAATTTACCAAACGTTCAATCAATTCCGGTAGATGCTCATATTTATGCAGACATGGAGGGAGCTACCGTACAAGCGGAAATTCACAACGGTATTGTTGCTCAATGTCAGTGTACAACTGTTTGATTTTATTGTTGTCCAACTTTTTAGATGAAAGTGCCAGACTGCTGATGAGCTGAATGTTACTTATCAAATCCACGTCAACCCCAAGAATTTCAGCAAACTTTTGAGGTTGCGCCAGTAGCCTCCTCGCCATGTTGCCATTATTGGAGCTTCCGCAGCCTCCAACTTTGGGGCGATTAACGTTCTGTTTGAAGTCAGCTTCAAGCTCATCTGCAATTCGGCGTGCTTCCTTTTTAACTTCTGGGTGGGACATGGCTGGATGGTCAGGAACAGCTTACTTAGCAGAATTTCGTATGAGGCCTTCTACCAAGTTCAATTTTGAATGAAAGAAGGATGGTCCGATTCGTTCATCATCTCTCAGACATAGTGGACATGCTTTAGTGTTTCGGTTTCCTACAATGGCGTTTGCCGCCTTGCCATCTATCATCGAATAGACTGCTCTGATCTTCACTCGCAAAGTCACGTTTCCAGCGTCGAAGATGATGGGTGAGGCATTCAGTTCATCCACCTCCTTAAAAAACTGGTCGAAAACCTTTAATTTTATTTCATCCGTTTCCTTTGTCCAGTGCATAGACCGAACCGATACCAGTTTCAAGGACATAAAATGCTCCGTCAATAAGGAATCATCTTTCCCTAGAAACTTAGCCTGGATATAGTGACTAAGGTCTGTATCTACATTAATCCGGACACCTTCAAATCATTGTAACTTTTGAAATATTGCACGTAGGAATGAAAAATATCACTGTGGTATAGCTGAGAGTCTATGATGAAAAAGACTATGATTGTTATTTAGTTTTCAAAGCGACGAAACCAAAACCCACTGCGCGCCAATTTTTTACGGGCTCGAACCCTCACTTTTCAAACGGGACCTTGCAAAAACATTGGATAAATTGCCTAAATCCACTGTTCACGATGTGCTCAAATCATTTTCGGAACGTTTGACGGTGGAGAGGAAACCGACAAGTGACAAAACATTGGACGCGCTGAGCCTGTCATGGACCGAAAGGTGAAAAGGATATTGTATGATGATGTATGATATGTACTACCACCCATTGTAGCACGGAAACTAAGTCCGACAGCAATGGGCTCTCCTCTCTGTTAGGCTTGATCAAGCTTTAATAACCACTGATTATCCTAATCATGCCATTGTATGAAGGGCCAAAAAGGGGTTGGGTGGATCTATATGCAACATCACTTATACGTATCCACAGGGATATAAAGAATCTCCTTCCAACAACAAGACTGAACAATTGGTCAAAAGAGCAAGCTATCTAACATGAGGATGCCCCAATGGGCGGGGAGAAGAGCCCGCCCTCTATTCACAAACTGTTAGCAATGGGGAGTTGGCATTCCCACTCTCCCCATCCAGAGTGCTTCAATCGGGTGCCCTGATGGTCCCTCCCATTCCCATGAAATATTTATATAATAGTGTATATATGTATATGTAAATGAAAAATACTACAAGCACTCGTATCTATTATATATGATATTCATTCGGTTGATCCTGAAATGCAAGAAATGTTGTAAAGTGTTAAAGTGGCACTTAAGCATGTTTTTTTGTTCGTTTTCAGCGATAGCAGCAATTCACCAAAATCTTGATTTGAGGTATCCTGAAAAAGTTTGTTAAATCTATTGAAATTTTACAAAACTAACATTTATACATTTTGATTTACTGTTGCCATGGTCACTATTTGCTACTTGATGCTGATTTTATAACAGCAATCCGCTTTTATGTTTGCTGATTTAATAGTTATTGCTACCGAGTTAGGAATGGGAAGATTTAACTGGAAGGGAGTTTAAGATAAATGGGCAAAAAAAAAAACAATAAGTAATGTTTATATCATCCAGAAGTAAAATCAATAAAACAATATTACCAAATATCATGATATTGTATGTTATGATGAAGTAATGACAAAGATTGAATGTAAAATCAAACACTAGCCAAATGGCACACAGCGCTGCATGAATCAGCTCAGCTCAGAATTGGTAAAAAGTCCATTTGCAAACCGGAAATGAAAAATACATTCAGCAATAAGTGCAAAAGCCTACCACAGCTGTAATTTTCTGCGTTATATACTGGACATATATGGAATGCTAGATATCATAAATTGAAGGGATATTTCGTGTTTAAGCCAGATACCGCCTAAATCAGGTTTTTTGTATGAAAATGTAAAGGGTATGATATGATGGAAATAATACGATGTTGTAAAGAAATACTACATAATGTACATATAATAATTGAATGCCGCTATTTGCCTCTTCCGCTGCGATGTTAGATGATTGAAACTCTAAAATAGCGAAAATTCCAACGTGATATAATGAAATAAAATTGATCACCTGGCTTCCTAGCAAAATAGCAAAGAAAATATAGGCAAATAAATCACATATGAGTATGATTACTGCCCAAATACGGAAACTCAATAAATCCAAAACGATTTTTTTTTGTAGAATTTGTCGTATATATTCCTCTCTCTAAAAAAAAGGTAAAAACCATCCTATCTTTTCAAATACATAACGTGAGTTAGGTGGGCCAAAACTTACAACGATGCAAATGCGAAGCTGAAAATAGCATAAAAAAATATTGTGAAGGGATGTTATAATATAAAATGATAATAACAATTATATTTGTAATGTCTGCATGTCTGCTGATCCTGCTGCAATTGTAGAAGGACTTGCATTATCATAGCCACGGGGGAAGAAAACAATTCAAAATTATTATACAATTCTTGGGAATTCCATGGATGATCTGAAATTATAGGTATACGTATAAAGAATACTTCCAATTTTCGTGGTAGGGTAAGATTTCAGCATACTACTTAACCGGGGTCACGCTGCCTACCTCGCTTTGGTGCGGCTGCCACCTAATGTATAGTTGACGCGATACTGCGTTTCTTACTCAACCGCTGGATGCCAGGACAGACGCTGTTTGGGCCGCACCTCCTTGGTAGACAGACGCTCGGAACGCACCTCCTCAATCTAGCTGAAGTCAGAAGGACAACAGTGCCCAGGCTGCACTGCCAGCTAAGTACGCAACCCTTAGCTGGCGGTCTTTGTCATCTCTTGACCCGTGGAAGCATGAGGTAGGAACTTGTGAGGACCATAGCTATGTTGCGAGGACGCACGCTCCATCCCAGCTATCTACTTATCAGATGCCTAGAGAGCGGGCACATTTCCTGGGAGTGCAAAGGCCCAGATAGGAGCAACATGTGCAGATGGTGTGGCAGCACTAGCCACAAGGCGCGGGATTGCAAAGGTCCCCCCAAATGCTTGATGTGCGCCGGGAAACCGGACGATAAGCACGTCATGGGGGGGTTCTAAGTGCCCGGCCGCTAAGGGTATTCCAACGAGCCAACCGTAATGCAGGTAACCCAACTAAACCTGAACCATTGTGAGGCAGCCCAGCAACTGCTGTGTCAGACAGTTTGCGAGTCGGCTTCGGATATCGCCATAATTTCCGACCCATACCGCATCCCATCCGGCAACGGACACTGGTTTGCGGACAGGTAATATGGCGGCATTATGGACGACGGGCAAGTACCCGGTTCAGGAGGTTGTTTCTACCACAAACGAAGGCTCCAACCGAGCGTTCATCAGAGCTGCTGCAGGTGATTGTTGGTGGACTCTTTCCGAGCCACGACCCAAGTCCATGGCCCCCCGCCGCCGTAGATGTGTCCCATGACCAGCGTTCCAGTATCCCAGACCTTAACGCTGTCATCGCAACGGAAGGGTGGACGGCTGAGCCGATAGTGGTCACCCTTGACGTGAGGAATGCGTTCAATAGCGCCAGTTGGGCGGCTATCGCCGACTCGCTCCAACGCCTTCAGGTTCCTGGGTACCTGTACAAGATTCTCGGAAGCTACTTCCAGAATCGCGTACTGGTATATAATACAGAGGCAGGCCAGAAACGTGTGCAGATCACCGCAGGCGTTCTACAAGGTTCAATCCTGGGTCCGGTGTTATGGAACACGATGTACGACGAGGTACTGCGGCTTGAGTTCCCGAGCGGGGTGAAGATAGTCGGGTTCGCAGCCCAGTTAACACAACATCGCATATGATAGTGGATAAGAGTACAACGTGGAGGCGATAAACGCACAGTTTACCTCGAGCTAAATGGACGCATGTACGTATATCGCCTCCACGTTGTACTCATATGCGATATCATATGCGACTCGGTGTTTACTGGGAGACGACATCACCCTGGAGATATGTGGCGAATCCATCGAGGAGGTCGAGTTAACGGCCTCGCACTCCATTGGCATTGTGGAGAGATGGATGAGTTCCAGGAAACTGGAGCTAGCCCACCATAAGACTGAGGTCACGATGGTGAATAATCGGAAATCGGAGCAACATGCGACGTCAGTGCAGGTAACTCCACAATTGAATCGAAGAGGTCTTTGAGGTATCTTGAGGTCATGATCAACGATAAGCTGTCCTGTATCAGCTACGTCGATTATGCCTGCAAGAAAGCCTCCATGGCTATATCGGCATTATCCCGCATAATGTCCAATAGCTCGGCGGTGCAAGGGAGTAAGCGTAAACTCCAGGCCTGTGTCGCCCTGTCCATACTTAGGAACGGCAAGCCGGCATGGATCACCGCCTTGAGTACCAAGAGCTACCTGAGTAAGCTAGAGAGTACGCACAGGCTTATGTGCCTAAGAGTGGTTAGTGCATACCGAACGGTATCACAAGACGCGGTCTGCGTCCTAGTGGGTATGATGCCAATAGGTATTGTCATAAAAGAGGACGTAGAGTGTTTCGAGCAACGTGGAACAAGACGTATTCGGAAGACCACTAAAGCCGCATCCATGGTTAAGTGGCAAAAGGAATGGAACAACTCCACCAAAGGTCGGTGGACCCACCGATTAATCTCGGAATTAACCGGGTGGGTCGGTAGGCGACACGGTCAAGTGAACTTCCACTTAACGCAAATATTGTCTGTCCACGGCTGTTTTAGACAATACCTGCACAAATATGGGCATGCACAGTCCTCCGCATGCAGCGAGTACGCGGGAGTCGAGGAAACTCCGGAACATGTCCTCGCTTCGACGGCGCGAGATCCAGCATGATTGCCGTAAGCGGTCACGACACGACTCCGGATAACTTGGTCCAGAAGATGTGCCAGGACCGGGACGTCTGGGACGCGGTATCCGTAGCAGCCTCCCAGATCGTCCTCGATCTCCAAAAACAATGGCGAAACGACCAAAGGCAGGTCGCAGGGACCACCTAACTACTAAAGCCCTAAGTAGTTAGAAATAGTGGGTGCTTAACAAGCACAATAGCCCCCTCCCCGAAGTAATACCGAAAGGTGGTCCCGGGGAGGGTCCAGGGCTTAAGACATGGGTGGGTTTTTAGTGGGTCGAGGAGTTGGAACCCTCATCCCCACACCCTGAGTTCTTCAGGTGTCCGGTTACAGATTTTCCCCCCAAAAAAAACCCCCCCCCCCCCCCCCACCCCCAAAACTTTTCATTCCCCCCCCCCCCCCCCCACCACCTTCAAACATTTTCCCAACCCAAACATTCCAACCAAATCCCCCCCTTGGTTCTAATTTCGAAATATCTTTCGGTCTATCATATCTGCCCATGGAACAAATGCCTTCTGTTTAAGTTCCTCGTCCACATCAACCCGGCCGTCGCCGACGTTACGAAAAGCTTCCGGTAGTTACATGATATCTGTGTCTAATACACTCTTCTTGCACCGATTAATTTATAAACTAAGCCTGCACACCGAATCAAAATTCACTTTGGCACGGTTGTCACTCGCCCACTGTATAGGGTGGTTCGTAAAAACAGTTGGTGATTGATACTCTCCGATACTCCTTCTCAATCTCCAACTCACAGTCTTCTGAGGCCAAGCGACTCCACAAAACGATTATGTTAGGTAGCGGCAAGAGGATTGGTCAACATATCAGCGATCATGGGATCCGTAGGGCAGTGGACGAGCTGTTACTGCAACATACAGGAGCGCACCGACCAAGCTTCGGTAGCATTCTCTATCCGAAAGTGGATCTCTGGCTTCCGAATTTTGGGGGTATCCTACATCCACCGGCGTGCGACTTGGTTTTGCGTCAGCCATCCCGAATTTCACACGAGTTCTTTCGATGTAGCTTCGTAGACTCATTGAGTAAATTCCACAGTCCTCACCAATTTCCATACCTAGTAAAGTAATCCACGGTACGCCGCATCAATCAACGACTGACCCGATGCTGCAACCAACATATCGTCTACATAAACAAGAATGTAGATCTTTCGTCCATCCGGCATCGTCTTGAAGTAGAGACATTGATCGGTCGAACTTCGCTTGATTAGAACCTCTGAAAACTTCTTGTTCCAGCAGCGAGCCGACTGCTTCAACCCGTAAATGCTTCGTTTGAGCCCACAGACGAGCTTTTCCAGGCATCTCGAAACCCGGCGGCTGGTTCATATAAGCCATACAAGTATGCGGCCTTGATATCAAAATGTCTTAAGACTAGACCAGCCACCGCAAGTAACTTTCGCATTGTAGTATAAGTAGCTATCGACAGGAGCATAGACCTCATCGTAGTCTATCCCGAGCTTCTGTGTATAACCCTGGGCCACAAGGCGTGCTTTATACTTAACAATGTCACCTCGCTCGTTCTGTTTAACCTTGAAGATCCAACGACTCCCGACGATTTTCTGGTTCGGTGGGGCTTCCACAAGATTCCACGTTCCGTTGTCAGCATGAGATCGCATCTCATCCTCCATCGCACAAATCCAGGATTTTTTCTCGGGTGACTCTATGGCTTTCTCAAAGGTAGCAGGTTCTTCTACAGGACATACAGCAACTCCAAGAAAGTAGTCTGATAATCTGGCCGGTTTAGTATCACGTGTCTTACGATATGGTAACTTCTTTCTAGAATCCTCAGCGAGTTGCTCCTCCTGAACCGGTTTGTCATCGAAACCATGGAACTCGTCACTGGAATTGGCGTCAGAAAAATCACCGTCCGATGAAACTAAATCATCCGTTTTCTTTTGCTTCTGTGACGACTCCCGAGTTGGAGTAGTCTTCTTCCTGGTGTCGATGATTTCTGTCTGCGACGAGCCGCTGTTCCATTCGATAAATGTTGCATCTCTGCTAACAGTGATCGTATCCGTGGCGCGATCCACGAATCGATATCCCTTGCGGTCCTCAGCATATCCCACGAAAGTCAATTATCTCGATCTGGGATCCAGCTTGTGCCGCTTTACGTCCGGTATGTGGACGTATGCATCACTACCGAATACACGCAGTCTATCCAACGCTGACTTGGTACCGTACCACTTTTCGTATGGTGTTCCGTCGATCACGCGCGAAGGCAGCCCCAATACTTTTTCTCCATTCCAGCGTCTAGGAGCATGCAGGAGCCCATCTCCTGGAGAAATCGGTTCTGACCCTCTGCCACCCCGTTGGATTGAGGCGAATACGCAGTAGTAAATTGAGCCACTATACCCTCCTTGGCATAGAAATTATTAAGATCTTTATTTACGTACTCACCCCCTCCGTCAGCTCTGATGACGTTCGGTTTTTGACCAAAGTAGTTATGACAGAAATAGACGAAATCCTTCACTTTCTCCTTGGCCTCTGACTTCTCTTTCAGCAAATAAATGACGACAAATAAATCAGCTGGGCTTTTCTTTCCACTACATTCGGAAACGGTTTCCGAGTCAATTTTCCTTCCAGATCAAATTTCACACACCTCTTCGCTACCGCTACCCGCTGGATCATTTTGTTCACTGCATCCGCATCCCTGTGGCCAAACCGTCGGTACCACAAATGACGACACGTTTGCGTATGATTGTCCCCGACCGAGTGCATTGCTTGCTCCACTAGTCTCAGTTTGTATAGGAACAGCAGGGTAAATGCACCCTTCTTTTTGGGGAAATGCTCCTTAAACTGTGGACAAATGCTCCTTAGATGCGTTTGCCCGGTATAATGCAATCGGAGGCATTTACCTTCTGGTTAGCGCTTGCGGGTTGTTTTGATGGGTCTTAAGTTTCTTCAAGATTGTATAGCGGAGCTTCGCTCCGCAATTTTCGAGGTAGTTTTGACGGGTTTAAATTTCATTTTGAAGAGTCTTAATTTCGTTTTGACGGGTCTTTATTTCGTTTTGACGGGTCTTAAATTCAGAAACTTAAAACCCGTCAAAACTATACAATCTTGAAGAAACTGAAGACCCGTCAAATCACCCGGCAAGCGCTAACCAGAAGGTTAATACCTCCGATTGCATTATACCGGGCAAACGCATCTAAGGAGCATTTTTTGAAAGTTTAAGGAGCATTTCCCCAAAAAGAAGGGTGCATTTACCCTTTGCCGTTTGTATAGCGCACCAAAACGATCACCCACGGCGACGACGCTTCCCGAACTGTTCACAATATCGCAACCGGCATCCGCGAAACGCACTACGAAACCTTGACTTGCCATTTTACCAACAGAGAGCAGACTGCCATCCAGCTCCGGCACGAATAGTACATCGGTAATCCGGATTTCAACTGATTTCTCATCACTATCAACACCGTGAATCACGCCTTCACCACAACCGACTGATTTTGTTTTTCAGCATTGTAAGAAGGTACCTTTTATTTACAAATAAAGATGTTTTTGGTCTCATTAATTTAATTATTCTAAGAACTAAACCCACCCTCCTAAAAATACTGTACATGAAAGTGAAAATTGTATTAAAAAATCAATTTTAAAATGCATAACGAACACCTTCAGTTTTCATAATCAACAATAATGTGTTTCATAAGGCTGTGTTATGAAACTCATGTAGTTATCAGATCTAAAACATAGCTGTTAATGAAGAAAAAAAAACATCGCATTCGCATTCATAAGGTAAAACTATGAAATTCAAATCGATTCCTTGTGGCTAAATTTCATAAGGTTTTTGAATGAACTTCTTAAGATTTTTTTCGTCAGTGTAGCTGAGGGGCTGGTGGATCTTTTTGTGTACCGGTCACTATATGATATGCTCTATTGAATTACATTTTTCCTTAACTAAATACTAAAGACTGTATTCGATGAAATTTGGACACACAAAATAAGTCACCAAAAATTTTTCTTGAGCCCGATTCTTTTCAAACTTTCTGGAAATAAAGTACTACTAAATGGTTAAGTTTTGACATCATTGGTTTATTGAACCTCTTCTCCCAACCCAAATGCCCGCACCTTTGCCTTGACCCCTTTCATCAAATTTTGGGCAATGATAGGACCGACTTGCTTACTTACTTATAACCACACTTTCTTTAGTTCAAGTTCATTTTCTATCAGTTTTGGAGTTTTAACGAGCTTTGCCTTCATGATTGCCCAAAATTTTTCAATTGGGCGAAGTTTCGGAGTGTTTGGAGGGTTGACGTCTTTTGGTACAAACTACATTATTATCTTTGTACCAGTCTGGGCATAGTGGCAAGATGCCAAATCCGGCCAAAACAGTGTCGGGCCATCGTGAGATCTCAAGAAGGGCAGAAGTCGTTTTTGGAGGCATTCGTCCTTGTAGATTTGTCCGTTAACGGTCCCAGAGGTGATGAAGGGCTGACTCATTTTGCCACATCCGCAGATCGCTTGCCAGACAAGGAATTTTTTGGCGAATTTCGACAGTTTCTTCTTCCGTACACTCTCCGGAACGGCCAACTTAGAGGTGGCGACGTAGTGTTCCTGTCCTGGCGTTTGTTTGGTGTCGGCTTTAATGTAGGTCTCATCGTCCATCACAATGCAGAACGGTTTTGTGAGCCACTCCCTGTACAGTTTTCTTGCACGAGTTTTGGCCACCGAGTTCTGTTTATCGCTCCGGTTCGGTGCCTTCTGGACCTTGTACACATGTAATCCAGAACGTTTCATTGTTTTCTGCACAAAACAAACTGAAACTTTCGCCTTTTTCGCAACATCCCCCCCCCCCCCCCCCCCCCCTCCCCCCCCCTCCCCCCCCCCCCCCCCCACGGCCCCCCCCCCCCCCCCCCCCACCCCCACCCCACCCCCACCACACCACAAAAAAAAACCCAAACAAATTAATAAATTTTAACCCCCCCCCCACAAACCACAACAATCCACCATTCACACCCCCCCCCCCCCCCCCACCCCCCTCTCCCTTCCCCCCCCCCCCCTTTTTTTTTTTAAAAACCCCTTTGTAAGCACGCATATAAATACGGCAGCATAATTAATCATCAATTAAAAGAAAGATTTGAGCAATAAAAAATAAAAAAGTGCCACTAAATAATTATGGCCTGTGCCAACAAATAATGTGTGATCAGCATTAAAAATTTAGGAATGAGCAATAATAGATGAGAAATGATCTTTGGATAATCTAATTGTGACCGGTAAATCTGTCAAATAAAGCAACAGCTATTAGTATATGTGCAAATAAATATGGCTTTATTTCCGCCAAATGATATAATTTGAGCACTAAACTACTCGCAAATGTCTTGGATTTTTTATTTGATTTTCCCATAAAAATAGTAAAATGAGCAATAAATAACTGAATAACCACAATAAAAAAAACTCAAATGTCCTAGGTAGTAGATACAGTTACCCATCTTTAAATTCAAAAATAATTTGATATCGTGAAAACTTTCCCATGAAATATTCAAAAACACCATTTGAAAACTGAATGGGTTCCAGAGAGCAGAAAATAAATGCAGGCAAAAAATTGGGAATGAGCCATAAAAAGTTGTGATGTGTTTTAGGACAAATAAAAAAATTAAAAAAAAAAAAAAAAAAAAAATTATTTAACGATTTGATCATTATCATTTGCCAGTTATTTGTTATTTTTGCAAAAGTTCATTGCAAATTTTGAATTTAGAAATGCTCCTTTGCTTTGATTGGTTAGAAAATTGCTTGATATTTCATCGCGAATTTGGTGAGAATTTACTGGCGTTGTTACCAATCTGCTTTGAAAAATGTAAGCCATTCAAATGAGTAGTCTTTTTCTAAGTGCTGCTTTATATTATAAAATTGCTCATATTTTTTATTTCCGATTGCTGTTTTGATTTGTGCGCCTGAACATTGATAATGGTTTGATGACCATTTCAAAATTATCACAGGTTGATTTTTGTACTTTCCCTTGGCATGGATACATTTATCAACCGTATTTATAAGTAGTGACCACATTAAATGATCATCCTTACCGACAATATTTTTTCCATTCAAGTGACAGTCTTATGGTTATTGGTAAACTCAACATATCATTTGATAAAAATATCAATTGTAGAAGCTCAACAACTCTTATTTGGAATGTATACGTTCATAAGTCCATTTGCAAAAATATCATTGTCTTTTGCGCATTATTGAATATTCATTGCTCATTTTACCTCTTCCATATGATTTTTTTTAATTTGTCCTAAAACACATCACAACTTTTTATGGCTCATTCCCAATTTTTTGCCTGCATTTATTTTCTGCTCTCTGGAACCCATTCAGTTTTCAAATGGTGTTTTTGAATATTTCATGGGAAAGTTTTCACGATATCAAATTATTTTTGAATTTAAAGATGGGTAACTGTATCTACTACCTAGGACATTTGAGTTTTTTTTATTGTGGTTATTCAGTTATTTATTGCTCATTTTACTATTTTTATGGGAAAATCAAATAAAAATTCCAAGACATATGCGAGTAGTTTAGTGCTCAAATAACATAATTTGGCGGAAATAAAGCCATATTTATTTGCACATATACTAATAGCTGTTGCTTTATTTGACAGATTTACCGGTCACAATTAGATTATCCAAAGATCATTTCTCATCTATTATTGCTCATTTCTAAATTTTTAATGCTGATCACACATTATTTGTTGGCACAGGCCTTAATAATTTAGTGGCACTTCTATCCTTTTTTGGTGCTTTTTCTGAATTACTAAGTGCAGGTAAATATTTTAGTCTATAAATACTAGTGCTCCCTAGGGACTTTTCAAAAATAACCGATTCGATAAATTCAACGCCAAAATTACACTTCTCCAAAACTCAATCAAGACCAACATTTAATTTTCAAATTTTACTTACCCAGCAGGTCCCACTCCCCGTTCGTCACGAAACTACTGATATCCCCACCCGTTTCGTCTTGCAGCTGTAAATCAAGCTGCGTTTGGGTGGATCGACCGGACGGGAAAAGAGAAAGAAGAAATGTGCTCGTTAGTAAATTGCAATATACAGTCCATGTTTACTATACGTGAGGCATTCGGAGAGGATACGTGAATGTAAGGGGAAAGGTGAGCAAAGCGAATGGATGAGACGGTTGATGAACTAGTTTCCGATCTAAATACTCGATTGCACAGGAACGCAAAAGTAAGCGGAAATTTCTCGAATCTCGTTCCCAAATCATGCAAATTCCCGGTGGTCTGATGAATGAATGGATGAATGTTTTGTACAGGGTGGAGTGAAATTAAATCTCGATAAAATGTCCAAACGTTGCCGAGCACACAAAACTGAAAAAAACACAACAACTGTGGTGATGGTGATGGCCTGGAGAAAATGTCGTCTTCCTGTCGCATCGCGCAGCAGCTCTCCGGGTGCGATCGAATTCCTAATCTAAAAGTGCTTTTCCTAAGAATATTTGTGTTTTTTTTTTTCAATTCTGGTGGGAAGGGAGCGTAGTTTTGCGTCGTTTATTTTTTTTTTTTTTTTCAGAATGGCCATGATATGAGGTCGGGATCTCATTCGATAGTTTCTATGATGGTTTTTGTTTTTTCGTTTGATTTTCGCTCCCTTGACAGACTCCGAATCGCCGAAGTCTTTTTCGGAGCGCACCTGGCACGGCTGACGCAATGTAGTCCGCCACGTCCAGCGTCCAGAAGCAAAACCGAAAAAGTCTTACGATCGTCGAGGACATTGTCGCGTGAGGTGTGATGTTTGTTCGTTTTTTTTTTTTTTTTTTTTTAAATTATTGTTTGCGAAGGCAATGAGAATTGAACTATGTTCAGGGTTTGAGTGAGCGTTGAGAAAATGAAGAACGTTGAAGATGATGAATAAGGGTAGGCTGATGAGTTTACAAGGTAGGAAAGGGGCTTTTGGTTGGGAGTATTTACTTAACTAGGTGTACTAAATAACAAAAATTATTGAAAAATAATGTCGGTTATAGCCGACGAAAATCACTAAAATTTTTAGGAATCTAAAACATTGCCTTAATGGCCTAATCAAGATGATTCATAATTAAGCTCTGACAGACACTTGGTTGTATGGTTAGCTTTTTCCGTAAGATTGAAATGTTACTCAGTAGATAAGAGCACGGTTTACCAAGCAGGAAGCGACGGGTTCGATTCCCAGTACAGTATAGGGAATTTTTTGGGTTAGAAATTTTCTCGACTCTTCCCTGGGCTTAAAGTATCATTGTGTTAACACACAATCAATCTACAAACTCTTGAATTGGTGTTGGCATAGGAAGCTCTTAATTAATAACTGTGGAAGTATTTCTAGAATATTCAGTTTGAGAATAGGCGAATGATCGTTGAAAAGAGCGTCAAAGCCGGTTGGAAGAAGAAGAACGGAGTATCATCGATGCGGATGAGCGCGATGTACCTGGTTCATTTCATTCTCATGAAAATTTGAAGCATATTAAAAAATTGAATCACGGAATTTAAATATATGTTCACTAAGCTGCACACTAAGAAATTATGAATTTTACACGAGACGCAATTCATGTTTGTAAAAAGTCGGAGAACGTAAAGAAAGATTTCGTGTAAAATAATGTCTCCTGAAACTGATACATACGCAACTCGACGAAAGATGTGTTTGATTGAATTTATTTTCTCATCTCTTTCAACTCATTCTTATGTGCTAAAGGATGCTTGCATGTGTCGGTCTCAGGGGACAGAAATTTACATGACATTTTGGTAGTGTGTGGATCAAAATATCGATTCAGCACCAACCCACTCGATTGATTTGCCCTTTGAAATTTCTTTTCGAATAACTATGGGAAATCCAAGCTTTTCGTACTTGTTTTTTTCTTCCAATACACCAATATTTTTCAAAGCTACTCCAGACTGTCCCTAAAAGCTTGTTCCTTTCATTATACCATGACCATTCTTTTTTCTTTTGCCTTCCCTCCAAAAAAAAAAAAAACAGAACCCCAGAGAACTTGGAAGAATTTTCTTAAGCAAATTGAAAGACGTTTCTTCAGAAAATGAATAATAATTCAAGCTTGTAGCAGCAGTTTTTTTAACCTTCTTTAGGTATCGGGGCCAATATGACCCGGAATGGATATTAAAAATGCTATAACTTTCCAAAATAAGCATCTAGACGTTTGAATTTTCGTGACTTTTCCTAAATCATAGAGGGCTACGTGTCTGCATTGAACCCAAATATTTTTGACATTTCTGAAGGGCTGTTAAAAAAAAGTTACGAATAAGGTGTTTCGGGTCATATTGACCCGGATTTCAAATTCACATTGTGGAAACAATATATGAGCATATTTTAAAGTCTTTGCAGTCGAGATGCTCATTACAGTCCCAATTTACAGTTTCTGATGAGTACTGCCATTTTTAACCCGATTAGCCACAGGGAATCTGTGCCGGAAGAGGGCATGTTATGCCACGATCCGTGAGGCGGCGACAGATACAAAGTTTCATCGGAACATGCTTTTCGACGGCTCAAACCTCATGATTTTTTATAAATAGTCTACTTCTAGCCTTGAAATGGACCAATGACTATGTTGGCCATTCCGGGACAATTCGAATGCACCGGGGGAACCGTTTAGGGTGGAGCAAATACAGATTTTAGCCGAAACATGTATTTCGACGGTTCGAACATCATGATTTTTGTTGAGTAGTCTACTTCTAGCCATGAAATGGATCAATGTCCATATTGGCCATTCTGGAACAACGTTTAAACTTCATGATTTTTCATGAATAGTCTACTTCTAGCCTTGAAATGGACCAATTTACTATGTTGAGACATATTCGCTATTTCGAGACAATCCGGATACTACGGGAGAACCCTTCAGAGGGAGACAAATGCGGATTTCCACCTAAACATGCCTTTCGACGATTCAAACTTCATTATTTTTGTTGAGTAGTCTACTTCTAGCCTAAAAAAGGCCCAATGACTATAATGACCATTCCGGGACAATCCAGATGCCCCGGAGGAACCCGGGAGATCCCGGGGGATTTTCGCCGAAACATGCCTTTCGACGTTTCAAACTTCGTGATTTTTGTTGAGTAGCCTACTTCTAGCCTTGAAATGGATCAATGACCATATGGGCCATTCTGAGACAACCCGGATGCCTTGGAAGAACCATTTACTAGGGGACAAATACAGATTTTTGCCGGAACATGCCTTTCGACGGCTCAAGCTTCATGATTTTTCAAGAGTAGTATACGTTCAGCACTGAAATGGACCAATGATCATATTCGCCATTCTGGGACAATCCAGATGACCCGGGGGATCATTTTATTCCTTTCGACGTCTTAAACTTCATGACTTTTTGAAAACAATGTATTTCTAGTCATTAAATGGACGAATGCCTATATTGACCATTCCGGGACAACCCGGATACTCCGAGGGAATCCTTAAGAAGGAGACAAATACAGATTTTCTCCCGAAACATGTCGATGTTACTAATTTTCGACCATGCATGAAGATATTGACAGAGCAGCTGTGGTCACTCATTAAATCTGAGAGTCATTGACAAAGGAAACCATGTTATTATCACTTTTATTATCTTGTTAATGTCCAACATGTGCTGTTTTCATTATTCGCTAAATTGGTAACAAAATTAAACAAATTCAGTTTAAAAAATCCATTGAGCAGGCAAAGTAAATAAGCTTAGCCCAACTAATAAAAGTGAATAAGCATTCAGTTCCTCAAATGTCTGGATAACAACCGGGGTGAACTGCCCCCTCGCCCAACCACGCAACGCCACTGCTCATAAATGAGTAAAAATGATAAACTAAGAAATCTATGTCAATTAGATAAGTTTTTATTTGATTTTGAAAATTCACGAATTCTATTACCGTGCTGTTTACCGAATTTGCCAGAGTTCGATAATTTTGGTAACCAGTTCGGTAATCAAGTTCGTGAGCTTCCAGAATCAGCAAAACGGATCACGTAGCTTTGACATAGCTTTCTTTGTTTACTATTTTTACTTATTTATAGGCACGTTGGGACGTTTTAGAATATTTCAATGTGACTTGAGAACAACAATAGAAAAGCAATCAAATTTACCAGTAATCAGCCCTAGGTGTCACAAAGGTCTCATCTTGGCCCATTACTATTTATTATAGTGCTGATTTTTAATCATCTGATTGAACCCACTGCTGAGTTGGCCCCGCTTCCTATGCTGACGACATGAAACATGAAGTTGTCGCCAAGGCTTCATGTTTTCACAGCATATTTACATTTTTGCGGTCACTCCACAAATATAGCCACTACAACCGTTCCAAATAAGTTGGCACCTTCAGTCTCATCTTACTCTACATTTTTTACTACGATATTTTTGCCAAATTTACCAATCTTCCTCCTGTTTTCTACTTTTTGAATCAGGTTGCAGAGTTTAGCATGTACAATTAACGTTTTAATTGTGGTTAATTTTCCGAACATCGAAATGATCTTTCTGATTTTTCTTAGGGTCATAGGATCAATTTGAAAAATCGAAAATCGACATCAAATAGAACGATCTTGTAAAGATCAATCCAAGATCACCCAATCCTAGTGCCTTCTCCCCCGGGGCATCCAGATTGTCCCGGAATGGCCAATATGGTTATTCGTCTATTTCAAGGCTAGAAGGAGATTATTGATGAAAGATTATGAGGTTTGAGCCGTCGAAAAGCATGTTCCGATGAAAATTTGTATCTGTCGCCGCCTCACGGATCGTGGCAAAACATACCCTCTCCTGGCACAGATTCTCTGTGGCCAATCTAGTCAAAAAGGGCAGTACTTACCAGAATCTAAAAATTGGTACCCTAATAAGCATTTTGACTATAAAGACTTTGAATTTGATTCTATAAATTTTCCACAATGTGAATTTGAAATCCGGGTCAATATGACCCGAAACACCTTATTCGTCACAAAATGTTAACACACAAGGAAGGTTAAAGGAAGTTGAACAATTTTAATAGTGATAACTTGATAACCATTTCATAAGATGACGGGACTGGCTTCGATTGGATGTTTTAAAAAGGTTTCATGTTTGGCCTGTATAACAGAATGACCGCAGTGGTGCATTTCTCAAAGGAAAATATAGGCGGGTGGTGGGGGGCTGGGTGGTGAACCCAGTGACGTGTTTGGAAAAACTTCCTTTAGAGAGATTCCAGCACAATCAAATCAAGGCTTTCAAACCTTGACCGATCTTTTCTGAAAAGCAAAATAGGCATCTGCGAACAAACTTTAGATATTAATGAGGTTCAAGGTATCAATCGAAAGGAATATTTTAGAGTTGTCAGTGTACTGACAGATATGCTAATTTTTGAGTTTCTTCAAATTAACCCACAAAAATGACCCTGTGATGACGCAGACAATTTTGATGTAAGCCATGCCTTCTAAGAAGGAGTTCCTAAGGCTTCAAAAAACAAAGGGAGAGAAATTTTCGTTAGAAATGAAGAAATCTTCTCAGAAATGGCACGAGAATTGCTTAGGAAAATGCAGAAAACACTTCTTAATATAGAAATACCCTCCTCGAGCAATATACGCTGATTTTTTTTCTGAAGAACTTAAGATAATCACGCTCAGTGGTTGAAGCCGAGGTCGATGAGATTATTCCGATGCAAAAACATATCTTCGGTTACGACTCCTTTCCAAAGAGAAGTGAAGCCGTTGGCTCATGTGTTGATTAGTGTGATATGTAGGGTTAAGAAACTTCCCTAGGTTGTGAACCAGCCTAAGGCTGAAAGCCACCTTAATACATGTAAGAAGAAGAAGTTTGTAAAATTGCAAACAATTCTAGGGCTTTTTTTCATAAGGGCGAATCTACAATTGAGAGATTCTCTCCGGGCTCGCTCTCTTTCATTCATTACAGCGCTATTATAAAACTTTCGAGGCATTCTTTAGTACAGATCGAAACACAACAGTGCTGGCCAGCATACTCTACAAATGGTAGAATGAAAAACGTAAAGGTGATTGATTTATGAATGAAAGAGAGCGAGCCCGGAGAGAGTCTCTCAATTGTAGATTCGCCCTAATGAAAAAAAAACCCTAGAATGTTTTTTTAACTAGCATTGGTTTGGAATTGCAAGAGGAAAAGGAAAATTCTCCGGAAAAGTAAAATTTTTTTTTTTTCTGCTTTATTTTTTTTCCCCCCCGCCCCAGGGGGCAAAAATGACCCCAAAAAGGAAAACAGCAGTATAAAAACACAAACACAGAAAAAAAAAAAGCGTATTTTTTTGTAAACTTGTTCTCAATCAATTTTTCTATCTGGAACAAAAAAAAAAAGATTTAGGCCCAATTGATTCTAGATCATCAATGAATATGAAGAAGTTCAGAAAGAAAAAACATTTATTAATAGTTTAATGCGTTGTTGAAGAATATGGTACATGCAAACATATTATTAAATTCTTGTTGATAAACGTTTAACATTTTTGTATCTTTCTGGGATGTGCAACGTTTTCCAAAATGTATTTGAGCTCAGAACTGCAGATCTATAGTTGTAACAGTAGCTATAAGGGCTATATAAGCTTGCGATATCTATTCAATCATATTGAATGATCCTTCTCGATGGTCCACAGTCATTATTTGAAAATATCGTGATGTTCTAGATCATCCAAACTGTCCTTGAATTCAAAACTTAGGAACTACTGTAGTAACTATAGCTTTTTGGACTATACAGAGTTACGCTACGTAGTGGGGGTGACCCTTGCGTAGTAGTTAGCATCCATACCTCCCACGCCAAAGTCAAGAATTCAAATCTCACCCCGGACAAGTTACGAGACTACTCAAAAGGTATTTGAGTGACGACGACGGGAGATGAACCAGCCCAGGACTGAAAATCTCGATAATCAAGGAATTAAAAAACAAATTAAAATTACGCTACGTATTCAACTATATTCAGTAAATATTTTCGAAGGAAAAAAAAACAACATTACATAAACTGGATCGATCTAGGTCATCCAAACTGTCCTTGAGCTCAGAACATAAGATCTACAATTGTAACCATAAGTTTTGGAGTATGCAAAGGGCCTATATGTTTTTAGCAATATTCATTTAATAGTACGGAAAGTCAATAGACATAATGCGACAATCTTGGGATATTCTAGGTCACCCTAACTGTCCTGAAGTTCAAATCATAAGATCTACAGTTGGAACAGGAGTTTTTTGGGCTTTATAAGATGACGATATGTATTCAAACATATTCAATGAGTCTTCTAGAAGGTCGAAAGTAATTGTTTTATAACTTTGTGATCCTCTAGGTAATCCAAACTGTCCTGGAGTTTAAAACTTGAAATCTACAGTTTAAAACTTGAAACAGAAGCTTTATGGGCTTAAAAAAGTTACGTCGCGTATTCACGCATATTCGGTGAATATTTTTGAATCTTAAAATACTTAAGAAGATAATCCGAACTCAAGATGAACATTTATAGCAATAATTTTAAGGCAATTCAAGGTTACAATAAATATTCAAACAAGGTTACAATAAATATTCTTCTCATTTACTAGTTACAGGTATTCCACTAAACAGCTCACAGTCTCCAGGATTCAAACATCTTCAATTAATATTTTTAAAGGTCAACAAACATTTAAAAGTAAGAGAACATATTCTAGGTCATCCAAACTATCCTAAAGATCCACGAGATCAACCCAAGTCATAAATATGAGTTATGAATAGTTGACCATCAAGAAGTACCGATGAAAATGGATGGATAATCCGGACACCTTCAAATCATAATAACTTTTGAAATATTGCACATAGGAATGAAAAATTTCACTGTGGTATAGCTGAGAGTCTATGATGACTGATGTTTACATTTCATGTTTAGTATTCAAGATGGCGCCGGAAGAAAAACAAGTGCGCGAGCGAATTTTGTACGGGCGTACGGAAAATCCTGACTTGTCAATACGGGACCTTGCAAAAACATTGGATTTGCCTAAATCCACTGTTCACGATGTGCTCAAATCATTTCCGGAAAGTTTGACGGTGGAGAGGAAACCGAGAAGTGACAAAAACATTGGACGCGCTGATCCTCTAATGGACCGAAAGGTGAAAATGATATTTACGAAAAACCCAAATCTCTCCATTCGAACGGTGGCTCGTAAAATAGGCATGTCGCCTGGTTCTGTCTAAAAATCAAAACAATGTTTGGGACTTAAGTCGTATAAAGTAAAAACAGTTCCAAATTGCAACGGCAAACAGAACTTGGCAGCAAAATCACGGGCTCGACGTTTGTACTGCGAATATTTGACGAAGTTTTCATGCGTTGTTATGGACGATGAAACTTTTGTCCTGGAGGATTTCAAGCAGCTTCCAGGGCTGGCTTTTTATTCTGCTATGACCAGAAATGCTACAGCTGAGCATTTCATAACTAAGAAGGCATCGAAATTTCCCAAAAAATACCTTGTGTGGCAAGCAATTTGCACGTGTGGCAAATAGAGTAAATCTTTCGTCACTACAGGTATAATCAACAAGGAGATCTATCAGAAAGAGTGTCTGCAGAAGGGATTGCTACCCTTCATCAAAAGTCACAAAAAAAACCTCTGTTCTGGCCCGATTTGGCATCATGCCACTATGCTAAAACTGTGATGGAGTGGTACCAAGCAAATCAAGTGAACATTGTACCAAAAACCTCAAACCCGCCAAATTGCCCAGAGCTACGACCAATCGAGATATATTGGGCTCTGATGAAGCGGAAGCTTTTTGGAAAGAAGCAAGGAATCAAAAACATCAAACACTTCCAGCAAATTTGGACAAAGACGGCTTCTACGATTTCTGAAGAGTCTGTACAAACCCTAATGGACGGAGTTAAGCGCAAAGTTCGAAATTTTTTTTGCAAATACCGAATAACTATGTTTTGTCTTCACAATTGTTAAAACAAATCCCATGAATCTGAAATAAACAAACTACGACGGAAATATAATGCGAAATTTATGTTTTATTCATGTTTTGAGGTGTCCGGATTATTGCGGATACAGACCTTAGTAGCAGTTGCCAGCAACGCGGGAAGCGTACTCCAGGTACCGGTTCGATGGGAGTCAGTACAAACACCTCTGTTGGCGATACAATCGTAGGCTGACCATACGTACCGTATTGACCAAGACAGTACCGTATTATCATCCTTTTCTGTCCCATCTTATTTGTACCGTATTTTGGGATGGGTAATAAATCAATTCTTCCTTGTATCGGAAAGAACATCTGAACTTACATGAGATTCCAATCGAATCCTGCGAACATGTTTGTGAATTTTATTAAACATTCTGAGGGGATCTCCGGATTTTTATTAGAAAATTACGCATAGCAAAATTCGTTCAAATGAAAAACAAATCTCTCAGCTGGCTTTATTAAATATAATCGGAATATGTAAATAAAATTACGTTAAAAAATTAAAACCATGATAAACTTTGAGGCATGATATCCAACTTCTTCAGTCTTCAGTCGTTTCAATTTTGCCAGCTGATTCTGGACTGCCAGTGCATACATAGCCTTACGCCAGCTGGACTTCAAATGAGCGAACATGGCCGTATCCTGCTGCACCACAATTACCTCCCGGAGGTAGCCGAGGCACGTGAAACTCGATCGTTTGTACCGGCGTTCGCGTCCTACAAGCTTGCATAATCTCTGGTCTGACATGTAACTGCTGAACCAAAATATCCTTTCCAAATTAAGCCAGGAACTCAAGGCGATTTTGTACAGTAGCCATGCAAATCATCCATACAATTGAGCCTAAATCCGGAGAAATATGCGGAACGGGTAAAACTGCTGAATGAAAGCTTTTCTTTTCTTTTCTGAATGAAACTTTTCTTAAACTAAGACCACAATGAGGTAAAAGAAGGCCTCCTCTAGCCAACTTTGGTTTTTAAATTGAGTGTTTATTCTGCAAAAAAAAACTTCTATTGAAATGTTTGTTCACAAATGTAGATTTGCCCATTCCGCAAATTTCATCGGAAATGTCTTCATTCCCTATACTCAATCTCGTTGTACCCAATTGCAGATTGTCGAGTTTCCAATAAGTCCGCGATCCTATTTATGTAAGAACAATCCTTCATTCTTTGGGGACCGAAGTGCAGCAACCCAGCGTCGCAAGCTTCTGGCATAGCTCGAAAATGTTGATTCTATATTTTCGCTGCCGGAACAGCAGCATACGGATATGTTTCGGCAACTGCTTGATCAGTATGTGCTGTCGAATGGGATGACGCAATCAATAATGCAGTTCCTTCGTATACAATTCAAACGTACAAACCTGACAGAATACGGGCAGCGGCAGAAGTAGTACGACATCCGTCACTAAGGCCCATCCTTGCCTGTAACTTCCGTACACATTCAGTGCCGGAGCGAACGTCTTCCACCCAGTTTTAGCCAAGTTAACCGGACCGGGATCTTCCTGTTTAGAATGCAAATTCAGATTTTCCCCTTCAGACTGGGTTCAGATGTGACTTTTTTATACACAAAGATTGACACTTTACCGTTTTCGTTTTTGATTCAGCTCTAATCTGGATCAGGTATCAAAATTGGGTGGACTTGTGTGTGTGCTAAACGACGGTGCATTTGTCTTTATTTGTAATACGTATCGGGTTGAGGTTTGAACTGAATATAAGTACGGGTATCGCAGGTTGGAACTGGTTCCAGCCTAGTTTAAAAAACGAAAACAGTATTTCTCGACAACTTTTCCAAAACGACCTACCTGATTTTGTCAACAAAGAGGTAAAGGGTGTCCACGATGAAAATGCCACACACAAAATTGATTCGCAAAATTCGAGTTTTCATCCGATTGCCATCAAATTTTCAGGGATTGAGAAATAACTATTAAAATTCATTTTACCATTTTACTCGTATTTTATTTACAGTCCATACGCAAATGCCCGCACCTTGGCCTTTACCCTGGCCGATAAGATTCTGCACAACCTGTGAATCAACCGTTTTTTTGCATGTAAACCCATACTTTCTTCAGTTCCTCGACTGTCTTCACTACCTTAGGTTGTTTAAGAAGGTGCTGCTTCATAATCGCCCAGTACTTCTCGATGGGGCGGAGCTCCGGAGTGTTGGGAGGGTTGAACATTTTCGGCACGAAATTGACCTTATTCTCCGCATACCACTTCAGCACGTCCTTGGAGTAGTGGCATGAGGCCAAATCCGGCCAGAAGATTGTTGGGACGTTGTGGGCCTTCAGGAGAGGAAGCAGCCGCTTCTGGAGGCACTCTTTTATGTACACCTGTCCGTTCATCGTGTCCTGGGTCACGAAAGGTGCACTAAGCTTCCCGCACGTGCAGATGGCTTGCCAAACCAGGAATTTCTTCGCAAATTTGGACATCTTCTGAGTGCGGACATGCTCCGGAACGCTGAACTTATCCTTGGCCGTGAAAAACAGGTTGCCGGGGATCTGTTTGAAGTCGGCCTTCACATATGTTTCGTCGTCCATGATGCAGCATTTAACTTTCGTCAGCATGTCGGATTTCGGTTGAAGGCCCCAACTACGCGGTTGTGATTTTTGGTGTTGTACGGAATACTTTTTCCTTCACTTCTGGGCTTCCGATCGGTGGTCAACCGTTCCTCGAACCGCTTAATCACTCGCGACACCGTGGAATTCGCGATTCCCAACGTTTTAGCGATGGAACGATGCGAGAGATCCTTGTTCTCGTGATGAATGCGCAAGATTTTATCACGCACGAGCTGTTCTTTCGACTCCATTTCCGCGCGTTTTGATCACAGGACTTTAAAACTTGCAGGATGTAAATAATGCACTATGAACTAAATCCACCCAAATTTTCATTAAATTCTACCCAACGGTTAAAAAGTTAGAGCAATTTCATTGTGTGGCAATTTCATCGTGGACACCCTTTAAACACAAATTTATCGAGAATCTTTGTTTTCCTACGCAAACTAGCATCACCGTAATGTTAAAGGAACACTAGACCTGTTATGCTGGTGCTTGTGCATGTGCGTGTAGAAAAAATATCGATCAATGCTTGAATCTTTGCTTACCCGTTTGTTTACAAAATCAGATACGTCGTTTTGAATAAGTTGTCGAGATTTGTTACCAGACTTTCCGGTGGAGTGACTAAGTAAGAAAACTACCGCCATGGTACACGCGAGCACTGACATCTGCTCATGGGATTTTTCCATTGGAGTGAAGAATAAGTTAACGTG
The DNA here is from genome assembly GCA_024533555.2 of Aedes koreicus. Taxonomy (NCBI): domain Eukaryota; kingdom Metazoa; phylum Arthropoda; class Insecta; order Diptera; family Culicidae; genus Aedes; species Aedes koreicus. The sequence goes on along the minus strand of JAHHFK020005720.1, from coordinate 195,389 downwards.
AACTCACAACAGAAGAAAAACATCAGATTGGGGAAAAGAGGGCCAAATGAGTATTCACCACAGAGAGCATATGGGGTGAAATGGCCATTTAATAGTTTTTTATTGTTTTTCAATAGTTACAGGCTTAAAAAACGTAGATCCCATAGAAAACTATACTCTGTAGATTGAAAGGTATCTGATGAGCCAATAAAAAAAAATGCACAAGAAAGGTCTATTGAAACATATTGGGCTATAATGAAGCACAAACTTCGTAAGCATCCTAAAGTTGCCACTACAGAACAGGAAATGTTGAAGTCATGGCTGAAAGCGGCAAAAAGTGTCGGTTCAAGCGTTGTACAAAATCTTATGCGTGATATTAAGAAGAAAGTTCGGGCTTTTGGATTTGGTAAAAAAGTACAGTGAAATAAAAACCAAACCTAAACCATGATTATACATTGTGTTTTATTCCCTGAATATTTCATGACAATCGGTTGAGATACTTGTTTTTGAGGACGAGTTTAAACTGATGCAATTTAACTGTGGACACTCTTTACGTGGTTAATGAATAGTCTCTAACGCAGGAACAATTGAAATATCGTGAAGGTCATTCTTGTAAAAAAAAACGTTTCATTTAATATTAGCAAAATGAAAAGGAGACCTCGAGAACCTGTTTTTTAGGATTTTAAAGGTGCTTTCAAACCAATTTCTTGACCCCTTTTGTTAGAAACAATCAAGCGCTATGGATTTTCGGGAGATGATTCGAATGCTATTTGTCTGACGAAACTCAACAGACTGCTTTTATTGATTCTGTTTCGAGTTGTGTGGAGAACAGTCTTGGCGTACCACAAGGGAGTGTATTAGGGACGATTTAATTAATTCTAGATATTTATGACTTGCGACGAGTATTGCGATTTAGTGATATTAATCATTTTGCAGATGATAACGCGTTGCTCAATGCAGATAGGAGCGTCAATGAGGCCATTACACATTTGAATCTAGACTTACTTTCTCTAAGAAGATGTTTGGAATACAAACAATTGAAATCGAACATTAGTAAAACTAAATTCATTTTAACTTCGCGAAATCGAATCATTAAAGACGTTTCTGTTAAAATTGATATCGAGACAGATGACCGCATGCGTGAGATTAAATACCTTGTCGTGATTATTGATGATAGATTAAAATTTGACTCTCACACTGACGATGTCATCAAGAATATAATTAAGAAATATAGAATTCTCTGCCGATTGAAATACGGTTTACCTATTGCAAGTAAAATACAATTGTGCAAATCAACAATCGGTACACTAAAATCGCTTATTGCCCTTGGTAGGTTTGTCATCAAATTCCAGTCAAGGCCGCTGCCCATTGCACTCTCACTAACACTACGGTCAAGCTAACCATATTCTACCACGCACACAGCTCTAAGAAAAGCTTCGGAAAGCCAAATCTCTAGCTCAAGCCCTAAAATGCATACTCGTGCCATTGATTGATACAGAACACAAACGCGAAAGCTCTCATCTAAAGAGATCAACCGAAAGCGCAGCCACTTGCTTGCCTCTAAATCGTTAGCCCGATCATCTAGAAAACGCTCGAAACTTTCTAAGAAAGCTTCCCAAAACGGCCGCGAAAATCAACTGAAGAAATCGCCTACTTAAACGAAACGGAACAATCAGGGGGAATAAATGAAAACTAAAAAAAAAAAATGAGGAAAAACAGTTCTCTAAGGAATTGTATGATGAGATGAAAACAAGAAACGGTGAAATAGATTGACTTGAGAATGAGTTTGAAAACAAAAGATTTTCTCTCTTGTTTGACATTGTTTTTTTTTTTATTTTTTTTATTTTGGTTGATGTGTTCATAGTTCTTAAATTTACCTGGAAACCATCATATGTCCAACTACCAAACTTCATTTCACATCTTTGATCGTCAAATGGAAACCACGTTATATCTATTTTACATGTTGATTTGAAGATTCCTGGTGGCACATATAAACAAGAACCATTATTACGCACGACTACATTTGTTGGATATGTGCCATCAAAGCCTTCATCAGCACTAAAATATAAATATACGGTAATGATGAATTTTCCAACTGCTGTCCACTTTCATTTTCAGTTTTGGAGCTATAACTAGTGAAGAGGTGTGTTTAAATCTGTCTAGATTAAAGTAAGATTAGTATTTTTTTTTTCTTGGTAGGTAAAATCTTTTTTTTTTTTTTTTTGTATGTAAAGGAACAGTCCTAGTTGGTGGTTATTATATCATTCTCATGGATACAAAACAGAAGGGTATTTGTAGCTCGTTTCTTTTGGTTATTTTTTTTTCTTTATTTGTTACTGTGTGTGTGTGTGTTTGTGCGTGTGTACGAATTTCAATTGAGTGGTGATTTTTGGTTCAACTACGAGTGAGAGGCACATTTTTTTTTAGTGAGGATTGATTGTTCTTTTTACGATCATAAAGATTTCCACGATAGTTCAATCGCAACGAAATTCGCTCGTCGCTCGTCCCTGCACTGTTCGGGGATGAGTGCGAAGGGGCGGCGTTCAGTCAACAGTGGGATAATTTGGCCGAAACGCGCACGGGCAGGTCAAGCGGAAATTACGGTGCCCTGGTGCACGGAAGCGAGATAGCTGGGATTTGGTGGGTAGAACTGTGACTTACATCGGGACAACTAGAAGTCGTTTGATAGATTTTGAGCATGTTGGAGGTATTCGAAAAGTTCTAATCAAGTTCCAGTTGTCTGGAAATAGTCGGACAAGATCGCCAGAATAGAAAAGCGGGATCACAGAGGGGAGTCCTTTTCCGTTATCTAAGTGAGGCACAGCAAGCAACTAAGGTGCGCTGAATGAGTGTGTAGGTGGGTGTATGTGGGTGTGTGTGTGTTTCGGCCTGTTTGTGAGTGACAGTCTGTAGATCAAGCGTGCAGCACACACGGTGAATTTCGAAAAAACTTTCTGACCACGCGGTTTGCTGAAATTATCTCGCTGTCCACCTCACCTTGTTCGAGGATCGTGGTTTTTTTCCCTCGGCTTTCACTTGTTGATTCTGTGAGCAACAAGCGAATATCGTTCCGGAGTGGGGGGTTTTGGCATAACTCCAATGTTTGACGGGCACACACAGGTTCAACTGGTGGTGCGTTTTTCGGCCGTGGAGTTTTCGCCGGAAGCGCTCGACAACGAGGACGACGAATGGGGCGACGGCGGGTACAATTATTGCATTATTCTCGCCACCGTCGTTGTTGCTGATGGCGTCGTCGTCGTCGTTGTCGACATTGGGTTGAACTGGAGCGAATTGGGTGTCATTTGCGATGTGGTGGTTTCGAAGTGGGGTAGGTGGTCCCGTCAGCAGAGTAGTGAAAATAATTCAATTTCTTTGTTGTCATTAATTGAAGGGGTGGACGTGGCAATTGAAATTTCCGAAATCACTTATTACGTGGCATCAAAAATGTAAAGATAAATTTTGTGCGTTGATTGATACGTTCGAAAATTAACAGGTTAGCTTAAAATCACACATGAGCTTAAACATTTTTTGACAGGAAAAGTAGACAACCACGTTAGACCTTTCCAACAGTTATGTGTGCGATTTTTGGTTTCGGTCAACTAGAACAAATAGAAATAACCCTCACATTTGCACTAGTATGCATTGAAAATCTACCATATTCGATCATTCAAGTTTTGTTTTAATTTAATTTATGGATTCATTCACCAATTAAGATCAAATACACCACAGCAATGGGTTTGGCACTATTTTGACCTTTCACTTATGGGTCATTCAACACAACGTGTCCATACCGCATGCATTCGACATGCAACAAATTGCGCAACACTTGTAACAATTTTAGTTTTATTCCAGCCGTATAGCACTCCTCCCGGCTTTCTTGATAAAACTACACTCTAAACTGTTTTGTCTACCACCACCTCCTCTATGTTTCTTTAAAGCCGAAATTTGTACAAAGTCGCCCACTCTATAGACGGTTGTGAAAACAAGTTAATAAAATTTCTATTAGACCATAAAGAATTTGAAAATGTTCTTGTGAAAGATGTTATGACCACTTGAGAACCTTCATAAAACCTATTGGCAGTCATGAAAACCAGCAAACGGCCAAATGACCACAGCTGTCAAACTTCACTGTAATATCGTGGTTGGTTTTTATTATTCTGCTTTGTTCGATTCTCTGCTCTTCTGATTCATTTGCCAGTAAATAATATCTAAGAAGAAAAATTCCAGTGTCGCGGGAAATTTTGTTTGACAGCAAAATATCCAAAACAAATTGAGTTTTTTACAGCACATCTGCTCTAAATCATATGCGCATTAAATTTAATGGTGAACATTGGCAGAGCCGAAAATTAATGCGCGTCAGAAATAGTACAAGTTTACAACATGAAAAACAAAATTTAAACAAATTTATTCGAAAGGTTAATCACGAATTTACTGAAAATTGATGGAAATCAAAAAGGTTATCTAAAAGAATGCCAAAATTGGCCTCCGATCTACAGTTTATTTGCATTACATTTAAAATTTGGTGCATTTATATTTCCACATTTCAATGATTTCTTATTTTCAATATGGCGATTGGAAAATACACAGTATTGCCAATAGCAAATTTATCTTCGCAATGACTACTATAAAACTATTTGATCGTTTGGTGACTTTGCTCAATACCAATCTGCCGTTTAAGGCATTCACAGGAGGCAAAATGGTTTTGAAATGCTTTTTCAACTGATCATAATACGATAATATGAATGAGTCCAAAAACAGCATTTTACGAGTTCGTAAAATCAAAATAAAACCTTTTGATAGGAGTAAAAGAAATTTGAGAAAACAAGGTTTTAAGATCGTTATAAACAAGCTGTATAGATTCACATAATCCTGACTAAAATATGAAACCTATTGGCACCTCTTGGTGTCATAATAAAACTAAATTGATTTCTAGTGGCTTTCATAAAACTTTAATAAAACTTAATAAAGCTGGATGGTTTTGGCTTACTTGGGATGGGACCACCCCCGTTTTTTTAAATTTTGAAAAATAAATGCATCTCCGAAACCATTATATCTGAAAACGATCTGTAGGATGCTTTTTGAAGGATATTGTTCAAAAAATCCAGAAAAAATATAGTTTTTTGGTGGCAGTCTTGCCAAACATGCTATTTTTTGCAATTTAAAAATTAAATTGGTTTTTTTTTTGTCAAATGAGTATCATTCATTTAGAAAACCTTTCCAATGCGGACGTGTTCCTTACACTTTGCAATGTAAAAATCACTTAAAATCTCAAGGTATTCTAAGCCGTTCGGGAGTTACAGCATATTGCAGCAAGGAATTCCTTAAGCACATACGGGATCAAGTCCTTATCACTTAGAAGTTTTCTTGGCGCAAACCTTAAATACTATTAGGATTTCAAGCATCAAATTTTCATTAATGGTTTGCTCCATTGGAGCATCCATTGGTTAGCAATTTCAGCATTGTTTGTTTTGTTTGTGAATTTTAGTCGCAAAAATCGTGAACTGATAATCAAGTTTCACCCTTAGGCCTAAACGTAATGTGGACGGAAACGGCAAATTTGACAGTTGACGCAAATGACGTCGATATGTCCAGTTGAAATCAACTTGGATCAAATCAGTTTTCTATCCGACAAGCAGGTTTAGTCAGATTGGGGTCTTCCGCAGCCGTTGCCGTTCCGCTTCCGTTATCACTGCGTTCGAGCCTTTATTGATTAGTTTTTGTTGCCAGTAACACAAGTTGGCAGTGTTCCCTTCCAATCGAGTAAATGTGTAGAATTTTATAGATTTTGCATTGCTGAATCCAAATATGGGCTCAGAATTGCTGCAACACGTCCAGTTTTTGAGAAAAATGAGATTTAGAATGACAAAACACATTTTTCCGTTGAAATTTGAATTACCTGTTCAACAACTAGAATATAGGCTCGGCCATTTGAATGTTGAGCTAGCGTTTTATTATATGAACCTCCTTAAATCCATTCGTGAACAAAAAATCTTCAATACACGTAAGATTGATGAGAACAACGGGATTTTATTCAAGAAATTACGAATTTTCATGACAATTACGATTTCACTTTTTTGAAAATTTTGAGCGAAATTGAGCGCCACCAAAGTGAAAGAAGAAGTATTTGCTGGCCTTCAAATAAGGAAAATTCCTCAAAGAAAGGTTTTCAGAAACCTCTTAACGCTACAGAGTAACGAGCATGGAATGCGTTCGAAAACGGTTGTGCTCACTTCTAGGGAAATGAAAAATTAATGGATTATGTAGACATCCTTCAAGAGCTGGTTGATTCTTATGCTGCACTGGGGTGTAATATGTCACTATGTTGCCCTTTTTGAATTCTCACCCAAGCAACACAAGTCTGTCATAATTGGTTGCAGCAACTTTATTGTGACTTAATTGGGTAACATTAAAGTTATTATGACTTATTTGCAACAAGTGTGCTACTAGGGCATTTGTACTTCTTCCCAGATAAAATGAAAGCCGTCTCAGATGAACATGGATAACGATATCATCAAGACCTGACTGACTGACTGACTGACTGACTGACTGACTGACTGACTGACTGACTGACTGACTGACTGACTGACTGACTGACTGACTGACTGACTGACTGACTGACTGACTGACTGACTGACTGACTGACTGACTGACTGACTGACTGACTGACTGACTGACTGACTGACTGACTGACTGACTGACTGACTGACTGACTGACTGACTGACTGACTGACTGACTGACTGACTGACTGACTGACTGACTGACTGACTGAATGAATGAATGAATGAAGAAAAAACTGTGAGCACCAATGGATTCAGGGAGGTTCGTTCCATAAAATGCAAGCCCAACATTCAATGAGCAGCTTCAAAATTCTCAAGAAATTTTTTGAATTACATACTGCCCGGATAATCACAAACTATTCCTGGACCATTTCCTTTATTGTTGATGACCGTTTCCGTTATTGCTACGACATTTACCCTTATAGTTGACAACTATAAACTAACAATCTCCTATACAGTTTTAACAATATGTCAGATGGTAAAAGGCCAAACAACAATATGCTGAATAGGCGGTTAAGTTAGGTTACCATGGCTTACTGGTAACCCCCTTTTTCATTAATATACGAGTTATTGTGAGTTTAAAACTCAGTTTTCTTAAAAACTGGTTGTGTAACATCAATTCTTAGCTAATTTTTGGATTAAGCGAGGCAAACTCCAGATAATTCACTAAGAAATGCTGATGGCTGCAAAAAATTGTTCTATTTTGCCGATAAGTGTATTCCACACTTTCTTTTGCCAATATTAACGCAATTATGATATTTAAAAACCAATCGGATGGATGCTCTTTTATGAAATTTGTTGAAGTAATTTAGAAAAAAATACGTTTTTTGAGAAAAATGCTTTTTCTGCATTAGAAAAATTAAATTGCGTTATTTGTCAAATGGGTACAAATTGATTTGAAAAAAGAAATCCAATTAAATCGTATTCTTCTCACATTTTTGGCCAGCAAAATTTAATCAGAAAATTAATCTGAGCTTAATCTGAGGACAACATTTTTGAGCAAAAAGATTTTGTTTATAAGTTTTTCGTTTTGTCAAAGTCTCTTCTCTTCTTCAATTTTTATCTCCGGAACATTATGTCCAGAACAAATCTTGTGAGTACGTTTTATAGTAGAATGTATAGAATTAAGTAGAATTTTAAACACGAATTAACGTTAAAAAAAACTTTTCGTGTGTGGAAGTGATGCCAAACATGATATTATTTCATTTAAAAAATAATGTGTTTTTTTTTGGGAATTGAGAACAATTTTATTGTGGAAAAACCAATGCCACCGCGCTCCCTAGACCGTTCCATATTATAAATACTTGAACCATCAATGTATTCGGGTATGCAAAACTTATATGAATATGGACTTATTTGATTTACAATGCTGTATCTCGGGAACGGCTCAGAACACCTTGAGGTTTTGAATGTTTTCTATGTAGAGAAGTCTGAGGAACTCGATGTAATTGTATTTCTTTTAAATAAAATAATAATCCTTTCACAAAAATATGCAACTTTCATTGTTTAATGCAGAAAAAGCATTTTTGGCAACACAGCCTCCCAAAATTAGATTGTTTTTTAACAGACTTCGTAAAACAGTATCCTGCCGATTGTTTTTAATCATTAAAGTTGCGTAAATATTTGCCAAATAAAGTAAAGATTGTCGACCACAACAACAAACAACTGATGTATAAGGACTTTTTTGTTTGCAAATGCTTTAACTCCATAACGGCACAGAATTCCTTGAGGTTTTTTTTTAAAGTGATTTCTGCTTAAAAAAGTTTGCGGAAAACGGTGGCATTGGAATTTTTAAATTAAGTGTTACTCATATTGAGATCCAGAGCTATCGAACCAAAACCCTTATGAAGCGTGGATGCCCGGGTAACCAACAAACAGTTCCAAAGCATCTTTACCACAGCCTCACGAGCAATTAAGTCACCTTTAATGCAACCGTAAATGCCATTTTTGGCCCAATATTCAGCTCCTTTACTGCAATGCTATGATAATGCTTCATCAATGCTATTTGGCATTTGAAATGCTTATTACAGGCTACAAGCATTTAAATAGCATTTGAAATCCATCTTTACAACAGACAGCATTCAAGATGCTGATATAATGCTAATATAATGCTTGTAGCATCTGAAATTCAGATTAAGGGCCAGTTTTTTCACCTCCGCTTAACTCCTAAGCGGTGCTTACCCATACGCTTAAACAAGGTTTAAGCTCTAAGCGGAGGTGAAGAAATTGGCCCTAAGGGTTGATTTACTGCATATCCTAATGTTTATTGGTTACCTGGGTGGGTATGATGACTATGACCGTGGTCATCACGTAAAGAACAAGCGGACAATGCTGTATCTTACTAGCATGGAGGAGGCAATCCCTCTAGCATGATATAGATAGCGCAACCCTGGTTTCACAACCTTCCTTCAGCATAGCCTCCCACGTCGGTACACCTGGAGGTCACCAAACCAAACGAAATCACAAAACGTCCACGTTTTGATAGATGGTCGGCTTTTCTCAGACGTCACCGACGGCAGAACTTATCGAGACGCCAGCTTTAACTCGGATGCGCCCAAAACTCCCGCCACAGTACAGTCTCGCGCGATTGAAGCAACCTGACGTCGCTGCAGGCTACACGCAATCGTTCGAATAGGGCGAGCTCGATGAATCTCCTTTCAAGGACTGTTGGAATACCGTCTACAGCGTAGCGGAGAACGTCTTAGGGCACGTGGAACGAAACCGATCGAACGAGTGGTTCGACGAGGAATGTCAGTAGGTGTTGGAAACAAAGATCGCAAACTATCCGTCAAAGTGAAGCGGAGGAAGCAAACCCAACTCTTCAAGGGAGAAAACGTGCGAACAAGACGAAGAGGAGGATTGCAAGGACCTAGAATAGCTGCACCGCTCACATGAAGTTCTACCAGAATGTCAACGCATTCCGCCAAGGCTTTGTACCGCGAGCTGAAATATGTTGGGATAAGGATGGGACTATTCTAACGGACGTTTGAAAGGTGACCGCAACGTGGAGGGAACACTTCGATGAACATCTGAATGGATTACAAGAAGAGGACCAAGACAGCGAAGAAATTGCCATTGGCGATACAGTGAGTGACGGAGATGTTAAGAATGCAGCTGAAGAGCAACAAATCGGTTGGAAGCGATAGTTCGGAGCTGAACTTATCAAGATAAGCCCAGACAAGTTGGCCAAGTTTCTGCATAGACTGATGCGCCAGGATTTGAGATACCGAATAGCAGCCGGAGAAGTGGAAGGATGGGATTATCTCCCTCATCTAGAAGAAGGGCGGCAAACTGGACTGCGAAAAGTGCTATTAAGTACTATGCCAAATCATCTTCCAACTACTGTCACCTAGCAAATAGATTCGTGGGAAGTAATCAGATTGCCTTCATCGAAGGACGTTCAACAACAGACCATATAATCAAATTGCGGCAGATCATCCGAAGTGCTGTGAATATAGAGTCCCTACGCATCTTGTATTCATCGCCTATAAAGCCGCATATGAAACATTTTACCGAAAAGAGCTATGGAAGATCATGGTCTAGAACGAGTTTCCGGGGAAGGTGACCCGACTTTTCAAGGCTACGATGCATAGAACCCCGGTGCTGTGTGAGGATATCGGGTAGATTATCCGGTTCATTCAAATCCCGTAAGAGGCTTCGTCGAGGTGATGATGCATACTAGTCAACGTTACTCTTTAAAGTGTTATGAGACGAGCAGCGTTCAACAAGCGGGGCAAGATTCTCAACAGATCCAGTCAATTTATCTGCTTTGTCGATGACGTAGACTTTGTCAGCAGAACATTTGAGACGAGCGGCAGAGCAGCACGGTGGGGCCCGACTAGGCAGCAGTGTAACGATCGACGGAGCTGAGTTCGAGGTAGTCGAGGTAGGCTTAGCTATCTTGGCTCCTTTGTTACCTCGGACAATGATAACAGCCGTGAGATCTGGAGGCGTATTAACAGTGAAAGTCATGCCAACTGCTGGCTCCACAAGCGATTGCGATCAAACAGACTTAGTTCCCGTACGAAGTGTATTCTACACAAAACGTTAATAAGACCAATTGTTCTCTTCAGGCATGAGATGTGGACAGTGCTTGAGGAAGATTTGCGAGTACCCGGAGTTTTTAAGCGACGGGTGTTAAGAACTATCTTTGGTGGAGTGCAGGGAGGTGGAAGATTAATCATGAGCTCGCGCAACTCGCTGACAAACCCAGTATTCGAAAAGTGATTAAATATTGACGAATACGGCCACCGCTACCCAACCCCCCCCCAAAATGCTGCGACCCACCGCCACCACACGCCAACAAGGGCGCCACCCACAAAAGTAACACCAGGGGGAGCAAGATCTAGGGAATACAAAGTGTCCACGGATAGAAGAGGAGCAGCCATGAACCGAGAACTTTGGAGGGAATTTTTGTAAAGGGGGAAAAAGGGTTCCTTTTTATCATGATCATCCGTTCTAAAGGGTGTTCCGATCAAAATTTGGTCGAGTTAAACTTGACGCATTTCCTTTCATCGTGCATTAAACAATTTGCACATCCCTCATTTTGAAGATGTGTGCGTGTAGCATTATGCCTCTATTTAGATTTTTGATAAGCACTTCAGTTATCAAAATGTCGTCGAATGAAGAGAAGCAACGCATCAAAATTTTGCACGTGCATGGCGAAAATCCAAACTACTCTCACGCCAAGTTGGCGAAATTGTTGAATGTGGCTAAAATCAACTGTTACCAACGTATTAAAAGTGTTCGGTGAACGTTTGTCGACAGCCAGAAAAGCTGGATCGGAGGGAAATCGAAAGCCACAGCGACGACAAAAAGAGTTGCCCGCTGTTTCAAGCGGAACCGCAACCTCTCCGTCCGAGATGTCGCAAAGAAGCTGGGAGTGGCGCTTTCAACCGTGAATAGAGCTAAAAAACGAGCTGGACTGTCGACTTACAAGAAAGTGGTGACTCCAAATCACGACGATAAACAAAACACGTCGGCCAAAGCACGATCGCGAAAGTTGTACACGACGATGCTGACGAAGTTTGATTGCGTGGTACAGGACGATGAAACTTACATCAAGGCAGACTTTAAACAGCTTCCTGGACAGGAATTTTATACGGCAACCGGACGGGGAAAGGTGGCAGATATTTTTAAGCACATTAAACTGTCAAAGTTCGCGAAGAAATATCTGGTGTGGCAGGCCATCTGTACCTGTGGCTTGAAGAGCAACGTTTACATTGCGACCGGAACCGTCAACCAGGAAATTTATCTGAGCGAGTGCCTACAAAAACGTCTACTGCCTTTCCTGAAGCGACACAATTGTTCCGTTCTATTTTGGCCGGATTTGGCATCTTGCCCTTACGGAAAAAAGGCCATGGAGTGGTATGCTGCCAACAACGTTCAAGTGGTGCCCAAGGACAAGAACCCTCCCAACACGCCAGAGCTCCGCCCAATCGAACAATATTGGGCCATCGTCAAGCGGAACCTTAAGAAGACTCAAAAAGCTGTTGTGAGCGAGAAACAGTTTAAGGCAAACTGGCGTTCTGCGGCGAATAAAGTGGACAAGGAGACTGTACAAAATCTTATGGCAGGTGTTAAACGAAATACCCGGCAATTCGCATTCGGTGAAAAGGAAGCTTAGCTGAATATTTCTCCTGTATTCTGTATTAACTGAACTTGAAAAAGAAAAAGGATTTGACTTATTAATAAAAACTTTGATCGACTCACACACATTACTGTTTGACCAAATTTTGATCGGAACACCCTTTAATACAAACACGTATAAAATATGTTTTTTTTCCTCTGAGAATCTCCCCCCCCCCAAAAAAAAAAAAAAAAAAAGCAATAATCCGAATGTCATCGGATCGTTCGAAGGCTTGAAGTAAACGTAAGCTTAGCTAGCAACAAGATCCAGAAGCGACCATGAAAGCATTAGGTTAAGTGTAGAGTTCTACGACTAATTTTACCTATAGTTCGTACGCCTTTCTCAGCAGATGCAAAAGCAGAACTTTTTGCGCAGCAATCCATTATTTTGATTTTGAAATTTGAATTCTTAAACGAAGTTATGAACACCAATGATCATTTGCTGAAGGAATTCCCAATCAGAAGACCTGGAAAAATTGGTTGAGTGACTCGAACCAGACGTAGAAGAAGGCACTCCTGATTGACAAAGTGAGTTAGAAGACAACGAAAACTCTGAAGGAGCTTGATGCGGAATATCCAAGCAACAGTCATAATTGGGCACAGCGACTTGATTTTTGACTGTATTGGGTCTTATTGAGGTTAGATAAACCGAATTGGATCAAGCGTGTCTGCAGCGTAGCTGCAACACTGTTTTGATTCAAACATACACACATAGAAAATTTTTCAGTAATCGGTATTTTTACCGAACTTTCAACAGCTGAGCGTTCGGTAATCCGATTTACCGTATTTCGGTGAAATTTTACAGTATTCCGGTCAAAAAATTAACGGAACTTGTCAAATTTTACCGAAATCCGTTAAATTGGATTGCCTAACGTTCAGCTGTTGAAAGTTCGGTAAAAAATTAACGAATACTGTAAAATTGTGTGTAATTGATCTAGGTTTTTGGAGAACACCAATATTCATTGATAAATTCCAAAATATACTTTGAGTTTCAGCACGTCATGCAAAACAGATAGATATATGAAATGACGACTAATGTTGTACAGGGTGCGGCAAGAAAAGTGCGAAAATATTTAAACTTTAATATTGGATAAGTTTGTGAAACTAATGACTTATTTCTGTTGACAGTGTACTTGTTTATGTTGACTTTCAAGTGCTGCATCATAACAACGGGGTTATTTTATTGCAAATTTGTGAAAATGTACGCCAAAGAAGTGGTTACGGTTTTAATGCTCGCCCAAAAAAGGCCGAAGGGGATTACCAAGGTGGTAGAATGTCATTTGGCCACAGTTTATCGCATCAAAAAGTCTCTACAGTATGATCCTAAGCAGCGGTAACCGGAAAGTAAAAGTCCATAGTTTACAAATAGGTAGTTTTAAATCGGCCCGTGAAAAGATTGCTTGCAATCGAGACTTGCCAAGGAAGCCAACATTTCTGAAAAAATCTATGCGAAGAATTCTCAAAGAAGACTTCCACGCATTTGTATGACCTAGAGTTTGACGCCACTTGAATACGGAGCGTGTAAAGAAACTACGAGTGACTCGTTCAAAGAGATTGCTTTCTTTGTTGAAGAAGGAAAAAATGATAATCCTGTTCATCGACGAAAAGCTGTTCAGTATAGATGCTGTGTCCAACAGCCGTACAGATCAGTTCTTGATGATGTTCCGGTGAAAGTGAAGTTTAAGTTCCAAACCAAACATCCGGCTGGAATTTGGCTTGGTGACGATCAACGGTTTGCAAATACCGTATATTGCCATTTAGGTTGGTGTTAAACCAATTTCGAAGTGTGAATCGGTATTTTGAAGGACCAACTGCTTCCCTGGATGAAAGCCAACTTTGCTGAGGATCAATACAATAGGCTGGAGCGCCATGTTACACGTCAAATTGGACCCAACGATGGCTGATGGAAAACATGAGGTTTTGGGCGAATGATGTGTGATCCTCTAGCTCTCTGGAGCGTAACCCGTTGGACTACTATTGGCATATGTTGAAGCGCAAGCCTGAAAAACAGTGTGAAGACCTTGAAGTCTGTCATAACGTGCCTTCTCTGAGGACTACGTTCGAAAGGCGAGTTCTAGCTTCCGGCCTCGTCTTGAGAATGTCATTGATAAAATTGAAGAACGCGTTTAGTAAATTTGTTTGAAAGGACCTAATGAAGACAACTGAACTCGAAAATATTGATATCGTTGCTAAAAGGAGTTGAAAATGGGATTTGAAAGAAATACCCTAAAGTTTCGCATTTTTTCCTGTCGCACCCTGTACCATTGATTCCGGCCTGCAAATGCTATATTTGATCTGAAAACCCACCATATACCACATAATCCACCACTACTTCCAGATTTCGGAATTCCTCTCCATGACCACCACCTACCCGCACATTCCGGCAGTGTGAGCACATCTACTGAATTCGTCAAACCTCAAGCTAACAATTCGATCAACTGTGAACCAAGTGGACTCCGGAGGACACCGCCGACGTGGCACCGAATTCCTCTAGCAAACCATCCCGTTATGCATCGAGTCCCATCGGGTAGCATCGAACACGCCATCTCGAACGGAGAGTTTCGCAAAATTTGGTACCGAATCGGCAGCTCCCGGTTACTTTTCACAACCGGAATCCCCTCCCTTGGTTCCCGCATCACAGACAATTTGGAAAATCCATTCTAGAACCTATTCTACGGGACAATGGGGGCGCAACGTGGCACCCAGCATCCGCCCTCAGCCAACCCGGGTCTTCCTTGGGCGATCGCACTCCACGCGTTCAACCCGCACAACCAAGATTTGCTGATTTCTTCGTTTTTTTTCTTCTTTTTGTTAGGTCCACTACTGGTTGACTGTATTGGGTTTGTACATTGTTTACACATGGCTTTTCTGAGTTGTGACTGAATGCGAGTTCTTCTGTATATGAGAGTGATTTAATACTGAGTAGGATGTCCGTTCCTTGTTCTGAGGAGTCGTCAGTTGTTGTTATTGTCGAGTGCTGTTGGCCAGGTGAGCTAATGCGCGGAATTAGCATTGCGTGGTTGTGTGAGTTGGTGAGCGTTCGAAGGCAGTGCTGGCAGTAATCACGAGTGGGTGAATTATCGCCAGCCCTGACCCTGAACAGAGAGCGTGTTCTGCCAGTGCTTGCGCCAGTGTAGGTGTTGCTTCTGCTGTCTGTATTTGGTTCGTTTGTGTGGAAGTGTGTGTGTTTGTACAGCGTACGTTTAGCGTTTGTTTTAGGTTATGTAAGTTGTAGCTTTTTTTTATTATTTAGATAAGAATGAATAACAACCTGTTGTACATCAAAACATCTGGTTTCCAAATTCGATGCGGTGGTATTCGAAGATCTTTGACACCACCATATTCCGATGTGTTCCACCTTAAGTTCATATCATTCCATTCCTTTTTTTTTTGTTTTTGATTTATTTTATTTCAAGAGGTCGGGGTCATTCAGGGGGAAGGGGTTTGATTGTTCGATTGGTATTTGGTGTCGATGCAAGTGAAGGAGTTTAGTTTGGTTTTCGCATACAAACGGTTTTTGCAATATTGGTTTTTGGTTGGTTGGTGACGGTTTTTTTTTCGAATCGATTCGAAGACGCAAGATGAAGGTGAAGGTGGGGAAATAGAAGAAGAGAAAAAAGAAACATATTTAATTAAACAACATACACACATATGGTAATAGAACTCACACACTGAAAAAGAGAATGGTAAAGAGTTAAATATTAAACTGTTTCAGTTCGATACGGCGTTGTATTACATCATCATGGGAATTTCGTTCGGTCGGTAAATCTGTCATCAATCAAAACGGACGATCCGTTCGTACGTTGTTGGGCATTCTCCAGCAGAAGGAGATTAGAGATATATCGGACTTTGTTTGCGCTGTGATCCCCCAAGGCGGAGACACGGTCGAGGAAGGTCAACAATATTCAAATCGAATGTGTCCCCTTTTTGCACCGAGGGAGAGGAAGAAATGTCTGGAGTATGACTCCGGGGGAAGTGATGGAAAGACCAAAATCTTATCGATGAATTATTGATGCAATATTTTCGTAGAGTGATGGAGTTTCCAAAAAGGTAGGACGGCCATATCGTGGAAGGTATAAGGAAGAGCTTTGCATTGTTTGATGGACTCAAAGCTAGGATGGATTTTTGATAGTATTGGAAGCAACCCATCTTAGATCAATCGTAAACAGAACATATTTGCAGAGACTAAGTAGCTAATATTTAATGTGAGGAATGGCATTGAAGACATTATAAAATAGATTTAAAGCAGTGAACGTAGATTGGAACATTCCTCAAGCTGTCCGTGATAAGTCTTTGAAAGGACTGTCAATCAAACCGTCAATTTAAATATAACTCGTTTTTAACCATCCGGGGGGCTTAGACTATGCGCACTGGCGCGTAAGTTATGCGTGTCTGTTATGAAGATGCCAGACGATGCTATTTTATTTAGCTACCCAGTTTGGCCCTGGTCGTTGACAAAACATACCTGGGATGCCATATTTAAAGACATGTCTGTAAATTTGCAGACTTTTCCTTTTTGTTACAGACTTTTGTAACGATGCAGACATTTTATTTATGTTGCAGACTTTCACAGACATTTGAAATATTTTTTAAAATATCAAATAAAGGTATTCTCTGAAATCGGTTTTAAAACGTACGAGGATCTGAACAGTATCTACTATTACGGTAAGAAGTTTTTTGAAATATTTTAAAATAGCGTTAGTATAGTTTATTTTCAAAGTAGTAGTCCTTGAGGAAACGAAAACGGTGGGCCACTTGGAGACACAATAGACCTGGAGATAAGCAGCGTATAGGCCCTTTCCGAGGGTAACATGGAGTACCTACTTATGGTAGATGGGGATAGGAATTATAAATGCAATTTTCTTATCCCTCCATCTACCACAAAAATTCAATCATCTTCACTGCTATTGTCACCATGAATTACTGTCAAAGCGTTGGTTATATTGGTCCATTGCCATTAGGTTACAACGAAAAGCAAGTTTCACAACAATACAATTCATATATGAGAAATTCAAAAAAGGGGTTGCTGAGTATTTTAACCAAGAAGCAATCAACTCTATCTATCAACTAAACCATAAAAACAAGCTTTAAAAAAGTAGACCTTCGCATCAAAATTCGATTAAACTCATTAATAAGGTACAGCTAGATAAGTCTAAAGTGGGTGCGTTCAAAAAAATCTTATTTCTTATACTAGACTGAAATATTGCGTAAAATACATAATACGCAAAATAACACGCAATACTCCATTAAATACACGTACACAATAAAACAAAAATATTAAAACAAAAATATATCACGCACCTTTTTAAGTGGGAAGCCCATTTATCATAAGGTCATTTAGCATAAAGTCATTTGGCATAACAATAACTTGAGCTAAATGAACAGTTGGCATAATGCCGTTTGGTATAAAACAGAATCCAAGTGGTCATTTGGCATAATGATCATTTGGCATAATGTCATTGGCATAGGTTTTTATCCATAGTAATATTCCCTTGGATAATAGTTTCAAATTGTCTTGAAATTGGTCTAATTTTTTAGTGTTTATGCCATACTGCCGTTAAGCTAAATGTTTCTGACGAAACGTTAATTCGCAGATTTTTACTCCAAATAATCTTTCTCAAACTGTTCACTAATCAATGCCAAATGGCCATTATGCCAACAGTCTTTTATGCAACACGAATTTTGAATGTCCAAGTTATGCCAACTGCCAACTGAACCTGAAGCAGCTTTCGTTTTCCGATATTTCTACTAAATGGTTTTCATGCCAAATGACCGTAATGCTTTCAATTTTTTCTTTGTATTATGCCATATGGTCAGTATGCCAAACGACCTTAATGCGAAATGATCATTGATTATCCAAAATCTTAAGCCAAATGACTTCATGCTAAAAAAACTTTGTGCCAAACGGCGTTATGCCAAACGACCTTATGCCATATAGGGTAGCCCCGCTTATAATTACCGATAGATGAATCGAAGATTCGCAAGTTGAAAGCCACTCCACTATTACTGCAAAAAATCCTTTTTACCCAAACATTTTATTTCATAACAACAAGTTTCATTGTAATATTTTTTTTATTAAAGAAATAAAAATAAAAATTTTGATTTATGTAACTTTTTAATTTATCTAACGGAAAATTTACTTTGTTATTTTTGGACAAAGAAAAAAAAAGTTTGTGGAATTTCTCAAATGAAAACTAAATTTTGCTTTTAAAATAAAAAAAAACTGGCAAGAACGTTATAAGGGAAAAAAACACACATGATCTATGCGAATGCTTCAAGCTTAAATGTCACTTTAAAAATATGAAAAAATAGTTTCAGATTGCATACGATCCAAGAAATGCTTACATAATCAAACCTATAGCGAAAATGACATAACTCTCTTATTGCGTCTTTTCGTTGAAAGAAGGTTAATTTTGCAAAAGAAAATAATTTTACAGACATTTTTAGACATTCCCAGACTTTTCAAATTTTTATCAAAGACATTTGAAAAAAATATCTGGCATCCCTGAACATACCCCTGTTTTCACACCGGTGGTCGTCATCTTAGTTACTTTGTATTTCAGTCAAATCTAAGCAAGCGTGATTCATTGGAACTGCTTGAAAACAAGATGATGAGTTCGATGAGTTGGTTATTCGCCTAGCAGGTCTTGTTTCATGGACAAAATGGGGAGGAAGTAGCCCTACGGCTATTCAATGACTATTTTTCAGAAGGACCCGTTTATACGAGCGAATATTTCTGAAGACGATATGCGTAGGTGTTTGTTTTAATGATACCCCGTTTGGCATAAAGACCTTTTGCATACGGACGTTTGGCATACGGAAAATTTGGCCGAATGGATGTTGGGCCGAAAATTGTCTATTAGCATAAATGTATTGCAGAGAAAAGTAAATAAGAATCTAAAAAAGTATTTTCAAACGCATTAGATCTAAGATCGCAAGAACACAGCCGAACAATGAAATGATTAAATTACAGTGACAGAATCATGGTTTGCAAAAGCATGGCACTGTTAGCACGAACATTTTCGATCATTCAAAAGTCTACTTCATTCCAAACAGCAACATGTTTCCATGACAACTATGAACTGTTCACGTTGTGTTAGAGCTCAAAATTTGGAATTTTCTTGAAATGAATAATCCACTAGAGCAACTCTCAAAAATATATCGGGAAAATCAATATTCGACAGATATTCTCCTCACACTTCAAGATGTTTGCAGTCCAGCCTACAAGTGGCCGAAATATATCAAGAATATTATCGTGTCCCGGACCTTTTGTTATGCGGAGAGAATCAAGATATCAACCTTTTTCAGGGTCAACAGATACCGGGATTGTGACGGTTGGCTCGAGTTTTTGGTGCGCATCAAAGGCCCTTCTTTCAGTCGTTATGAACCAGAGCTGAAATCTTTTTCAGTTAAGTATGCGCGAAGTGAAGTGCAGAAAAAATATTTCTCGTTTTGTCTCATGCATGGCAGGTATGAGTTTTTAGATGGATCTGATCGTGATATTGAAATAAAATAGGTCAATGTATATTTAAGTGTATTCTTCATTCAAATTGTGCGATCCTCATATACTTGTCCCATTTGTTGCATATTTTAAGATTGCCCTACCCGTATCCTTGACTACAACCCGTAACCCGTAACCCGTAATGCTGGTAGCACCTTTTTGTGGTGCGTTAAGTTGCATCAGATCTACCAGATCTGCTGACCTCTAGTCTATACATAAAAAACAGAGTTTCATACGTAAGACCGCGCATAAATTGAGAACGAATCGCCCGATATAAGTTGCCTTCTTTTTGTTCTGTTCGGCTGCACCCAAGGAACATTTATACAAAGCTAAAGTTGTACAAATTTATGCGAAAAACAAAAACTTCGAAAATGATAGATTTTCAATACATTACACAGAAAAAAATTATGAATTTTGACAGGCGCGTAAAATTTCCCCTCGTTTAATTCCCAGCCAAAGTAGGTGTAAGCACCGAAATTGTTTGCAATCTTTCATGCACCATACAACAATGTTTGCAATCTTTCATACAACAGGCTAGATTCAGGCGTTATCTGGCTTAAATTTTACATGAAATATCCGAATATTTTCTGCCAAATTTAGCATTCCCTCGATGTGCATAAGATGACGTAGAAAATTCAATGTTTGTTCTGTGTATGCATGGTAATATGTCGTTTTGATCGAGTTATCCTTGACATGGATCGTAGATGACATTGATAGTCCACCTGACATTGTTGGCGCTATTTCACAGGTGTCCTTATTGTTCTGCTTTTGGTTAATGTTCGTGGTCCAGCTTCGTTCGAGTCGCTTCGGATTGTGAATGCAGTTTGAAAAAAAAAAAACCTGTAATTTTAGGCGCTATCTAATGCACATAAAGGGAACGCAATATTTGGCAGAAATTAATGGGATATTTCATGTAAACTTAAACCAGATAACACCTGAATCTAGTCTGTTTTATGAAAGATAGCAAACATTGTTGTATGGCGCATGGAAGATTGTAACACGCTCATTCGGATTTACCCTATGGAGTAACTTGTACCCATTTTCATAAAACTGGCTGAAACGTCAAACCATGGGTAAAACGATTTATGAGAGTGGGTATATCTTACTCGATTCTTCATAAATCTGGTTCAATTAAGCTGTTAGACTATAGTGAATACCCGGCAGCGTCAGTCGCCATTTTTCCAAACTTAGGTGTAAAATTTAATAAATTCAAATTTAAAAACGATCATTCAGCAAATGCAGCATATTGCAGTGGCAGTGGATACGGAAACGTACCGCAAATTGAAAGGTATTATAATTTTTGTTCTATTTACTAATAATTCTCCACAAAATTTTCATTCCATTCCATTCGATTTGTTCGATCAGCAAAAGCTAACCAGCCACTTCCAGCCGAGCCTGATTGAGCTGATCGGACTGCCGGCCAAGGAATTACCGGAATGCGTGACCAATGCGCACCAGCACCGGGTTCTGGACACTGGGTTGAGTGTTGTCGAGGATCAACTGCTGGAGGAGAGCTACCCTTCGTTGATTTCGCTGGCGGGTGCCGTGCAGTGATTGGGCTATTAATTCGATTTTTAATCAAATTTAATCACAGGTGAACTTTATTGAGCATGTGTAACCATACCACTAATAAAATATTAAAACTACAAACTTTTTTTTCTTAAGAATAAAAATGAAAAAGCGCAAGTATAGAAGCCTGGGGTATTTCTTTACTTCAATATTTTACTCAATTTCCATAAAAATTAGATTTTATAATAATGGGTTTAACTAACCCAAAATCGAAGAAATTGTTGGTTTACCCAATTTCGAGTTTTAACCCGGTTATCCAATTTTGAGTATTTCCAATTTTGGGGTTTCCTTTACTCAATTTCGGGTGGATCCGGATGAGCGTGAAGCAATTTTGTTGTTTACGCTTCCTTTAGCTTGAAATTAAACGAAGGGAAATTTTAGGCTTCTGTTAAAATTCATTATTTTTTTCTGTGTGGTCTATCGACATATCCAGAGGCCTGTCAGCGGTCAGCGGTCAGCAACTGCTAGAATTCAACTCTTGCACCTGCGTATCAAATTCGTACCCTGTTTTCGATCATCATTTCGACATGTTTTCCATCAAATATAGTCGAATTGTGGTACAAATACAAGGATGATATGGTTGATGATATTTTACATCGAACTAACACTACCTCTTTGAATTACGAGCTGGAAATTAACTATGAGATGCACAACGAGGCGCTGATTTTGATCGAATACATGTGTTTGGTCATGTGCGGCAGTTTGTTGTCCAAATTGGGCATGCCAATTCCGAATCGTGCAATACCCATTGCAAATTGAAATGCATGAAATCATGAGAATTACATTTATTTGATCAGCAAAACTCCAAAGAACTGCTCATGTTTGAAGGAAGGAACAATCTCACAGAGAGTAATAAACCGGGCAAGCACTTGAGTCAGAAGTTTGCTTTCGAATACAGGAATATGTATCATCATAGAAGGCCCATGTGCAAAGAATCAAAAGAAAGTATCGTTCGGAGGAACTGCATATTTCTTCAATATTATAAAAAATAATTACCCATTTTGTCTAGCTGTTTAACAAAATACATATTTCAACCTAAGCAGTCTACGATTTTATCAAAACATATTCATAATTCTTATGTATAAGGGCAAATGGCCGAATACATTTTTTTGCATTTTGGAACATAAAAATTTCGTCTTTTAGAGAATTGATATAGTTGAAACTTAATTAGAATGCTTATTGCTGCAAATGCTCACACATATTGATAAACCCTAAGTGTAATAAGTCTAGAATATCGGGATGCTATCTAATGCGTCCGAGAATGTTTTTTTGGTTCCTTATTTCCTTTTTTAGATCTAATGCGTTTGAAAATACTTCTTTAGATTCTTATTTCCTTTTCTCTGCAATACATTTATGCTAATAGACAATTTTCAGCCAAACGTCCATTCAGCCAAACGTCCATTCGGGCAAACATTCATTTGACCAAACTTCCATTTGACCAAACTTCCATTCGGCCAAACATCCATGTGTCAAAGATCCATATGCCAAACGTCCATATGCCAAACGTCCATATGCCAAACGTCCATATGCCAAACGTCCATATGCCAAACGTCCATATGCCAAACGTCCATATGCCAAACGTCCTACCCCCGTTTGTTTTTACGTTCTGCGGCAGCACTGGAGCAGAATGAATGTTTTGTCCAGAGGCCAGATGCAACCGGAAAATTGGGATTGACAACCCTACAGAAATGCACCGCAGCGTTTCGGCAACTGGCGTACGGATCTGCTTCGGATGCTATCGACGAATACGTTAGGATGGGGGAGTCAACTGCTCGAAAATGGGAATTCTGCCAGCCTGTAGATTATATTTTTTGGGAAACATACCTCCGTTCACCAACCAATGAGGATCTCCTGAGACTGTAGCGAGTCGGAGGCGAGCGAGGCCTAGAAGGAATGCTAGGTTCGCTGGACTGCACCCACTGGAGATGAAAGCACTGCCCTACTGCTTAGACAGGGCAGTACAAAGGAAAAGAAGCCAACTATCATTCTTGAAGTAGTGGCGTCTCATGATCTTTGAATTTGGCATGCCTTTTTTGGAATGCCAGGTTCCAACAACGACATTAACGTTTTGGGAAGATCTACGTTGTTTGCTGATTTTTATTGTGGAAGAGCTCCTCCTATGGAGTATGTTGTTAACGTTTGAGCAAGTTCATGATTCAAAGCTTCATTATCAATTTCTGAATGACTTCATGGAACACCTTTGGAAACTATTATTTGTATTTGTGCAATATTAATTTGAGGTTAGGGCCGGTTCATAAACCACGTAGACTCATTTTTTGAAAATCACAGACCCCCCCCCCCCATCCCCACTCGTTGACTTTTGAAATTTAGTATGGAGCGTAGACTTTAATAAGATCCCCCCCCCTTCCCTCAAAAAAGTCTACGTGGTGTATGCATAGCCCCTTAGGCAAACTCGTCATTATGACGCATAAAGAGAGAAGGAAAGGGGTTTTGCTCGCCCCCACCTGACAAAAAGGCATATCCCAATATGGCTAAAAGGTATATTTCTTAATCAGAATCTCCTTTCATGGTATCCCAGAAAATTCTCTGATTTGCTACCTTGGCTATCGACCTGGGTTAAGGCGTCCAAAAAATGTGATGAAATGCTTGTTCGGAATTTGATGAAAAGTGTTGGATCAAAAATTCGCAAATTCATGAAAGAATAATATTAATTTCATCCGGTCTTCACAATGTTCAAGTTCAATCCCGTACCATAAAGAATCATCCATTTGTTCGAATAATTTTTTTTTTATATGAAAGAACAATATGTTGATAACTTATTTTCGATACAGTCCTTATCTAGAACACTTGAAAACGAATAAACGCAATGTAACATGTTTCCAAGGAAAAAGATGAGGAATTAGTATTTTTGAAACATCGGAAAAACCATTTGTTATTGTCCTTCATTTACATCTAGTTCTAACTTATGTTCCCCAGATACTCATTTTAGCTCATTTTCTACTATCACTTTGAGCACACTGATGAATTTAAAATTGCCCCCCGTTGAATTCAAAATAAAAATCATTACCTGAAATTAATTTCCTCTTCATTCCCGTTCCACTCATCGCCCTGTCTACCAAACCACTTTTCTTTTGTGAAAAGTCAACAGCGTGAAAGAAAAACTCAGCCCCCGCCATCCAGCCAGTCCTCAGCGGAGGAAGAGGGTGAGTGAGGGGACAATCTCGTTCTCGATCAAGAGTTGAAATGAACCCCGTCCTCTCTAAACCTTGTGCCTACTTAAGGATTCCCGGTACAGCTGATAAATGTATCGTCTCCGTCCTCCGAGTGGAAGTTTATTGCTTTTTGAAAAGAACGAGCTAACTTTTGCCTTCGCCGTCGTCATCGTCGTCTGGAAAATGAATTTTCAATCTTCTGCCAGCTCGTTTAAGAAAACTGCCTTCATCTCTCCTGCCGTGGACGTATGTTCTACAACTGCTGGAAGAAAGCTTCTATCCGGAGACCGGAAGTTGGCCGAAAGTTTTTTTTTTTCGGTCTCCTTAAAAGAAATGCTAATGAGAGTGGGATTGATTCGACTGGCTCCGTTTCGATTGAAACCCTTCATTTTTCTACGGGGAATGGGTGAGCAGCAGGGGGGGAGCTCTTAGCCGGTTGACTTGCTCTGCTCCCAAATACGAGGAATGTACTTAATATTCTGAGCCTGTGATCTAGCTGTCAAAGGCTTCTGTTGCTCTGCTGGCAAACTGCCACAGCTAGGTGCCACAATGGGGCACACCCTCAATATTCTGACACTAGCTAGATTATTTAAATGACGTAGCTAAAAAGGTAGTACACGGAAGTAGAGGATGAGAGCATGATTCGACGTCAATGTTTAAATTTTGTTTCGTTTTTGGACGTTTTTAGTCTTCCGTTTGGAATGGCTTGGCCCAATGCTTTTACCGATCGATCGATAGGGAGCCTTTTCTTGTAAATATTGAAACTATGTGGATTGACGGTATTTGGTTTAAAATGAGTATTTCGATGACCAAAGGTTTGTAATTAACAAAATTACTCTTGAATTTCTGGAGTTACACATTATAAATATTTTTTAATAAATTCCTACGGAAATTTTTAAAAGCCGATTCACTCAAAAAACTCGAGTGAACGCCGTCTGCTTCAGTTGAATACAACTCCTTAACTTATATCACCCAAATTCCAATTGTTTTAGGGAAGGTTCATTAATTATGTCACGCAGTAGGGGGGGAGGGGGGGGTTCGAGAAAACGTGACGATCCATACAAAAAAAAATTGAAGGTCCATACAAAAAACGTGACATGGGGGGGGGGGGGGGGGGTTACAAAAAGTCAATTTTTGCGTGACGTAATTAATGAACGTTCCCTTATGCACCCCGCCACACCTACAACTGCAACTACAAACTCCCAAAACCCCCCCCCCCCCCCCCCCTCTCAGCCCCACCTCCCCTCCCCCCCCCCCCTCCCCACCCCCGCCTGCTCCGCCGTGTTGACCATGAAAACACGAATAAAGTCCAAATAGCAATGAACTCCAATAAGCACCCAACCGTGCCAAAATTTAAAAATTTCACCCAATACCCGAGTTTAGCTTCCCCCCCCCCAACCCAAAACCATCCCCCCCGGGAGGAGAGCCCCCCCCCCCCCCCCCCCCCCTGACCCCCCCCCCAGCGGGGCGCCCCCCGCCGGCAAGGGGGAGGGTGTACCCTTCGAGTAAAACTTTTGAATAATGAATCGCAGCGAGTCATGAGCTCGCTAATCGCTTACAATCTCTGTTTCTGAGGAAAGTTTTCGCTTCCCAAGGAAAAGGAATTATCGACAGCTCTGGGGCAAATTAATCGTATCTTGGCAACATAAAACCAACAAACAAATTTGTTTTTCCCCAATGGTGATGATGATGATGCTGATGATGATGATGGTGATGGTGGAACGGATCTCGAATGCCTCTTCATAAATCGTCAATGAGTATTGAATACTGATTTTGTAATCATTTTTCGGATTGAAAACGGGTTGGTTTAGCTGTCACAGCCGAGTGGAGTGGCGAACTTGTGCAAATATTTGGAGCTTGTACCGTTATGGCGTGAAATTCAAAAGATCATAACCTCCATTTCAATCTTACACCACTTGATGAGAAAAATTGTCAACTTCAAGAGATTTATGGCGTTTGTCATGGAACCTTGGGGGCTTCCAAAGTTCAGTCGACAATAGCACCAACCCGACGTCACAGTCGCAAAATCCCTGAAAAAACACCCATTTTCGCTAGAAGAGCCTCTCCCCATTTAATAGGTAAACCCTATTTACCCATTAACGGGTAAAAGCAGTTTATGTCACAAAATGGGTATTTATTTAGCCATTGCAAAAAAGCCAACATGGGTAAAAAATTACCCATTTTTGCATGTAGATTATGGAGCAGTTTGGTAGATTGTAATTTTATGATAAAAATGCAAAAAAATTGTTTTTTTTATTGTTTTGTAAATGCAAAAAATAAAAAAATACGCTATTACTTTTACGCTATTTTTTTATGCTTTTTCTGGTAAAGTTATGGATTCAACTTCTTTACAAGCTTCTCCGTGTTCCGTGCACACAAAACGATTGTTAACGTTTAGTTAATGTTACATTTTTACAATCGACGATCTAAAAGCATAATTTTGAAGCATTAGATTACTTATCTACAAAAAATTTCATTTGTCTTACTTGCGTTGTTCCGAGAGTGTATTGATCATATATTATTCTAGTTTTTGTAAAAATAAAAAACTAAAACAAGCTGCGCTTTCCACCAACGATGTTGCGGATACGCTTGGGTTTGAGCTGTTTTTTTTTTGTTTTGTTTTTTATCCCAGGATTATCTCAAAATGTCTGGTGGCCTTCTAGGATATTCATTAAATATGAATGAATTCATATCGCAACTTTGTATAGCGGATAACGCTACTGCTGTAACAGTAGATCTTAAGTTCTGAACTCCAGGACAGTGTGGATGACATAGAATATACCAAGATTATCTCATAGTGTCGGCAAGTCTTGCAGGACGTTCATTAAATATGATTGAATAAATATCGTAACTTTGTATAGCAAATGAATGATTGGTAAAGGACTAAACAATGCGAACCATTGGCACTTCGCGGCACTAGCTCATATCCCTACCTCCCCGTGCTGCTGACTGGGGTATGGGTAACCATGGGAAAGATCGGGTAACCAACCCCGGTGGGACCTTGGTCATATGCTACAGGGAAGGGGGGCTACCCTCTTCAATGGGTGCAGTCTATATGAGCACCTGTTCTCGATGTCAGGGGCTGCTCAAAACAGCGATTATTCTCCATGTGAGGAGCGACTGATCATCGTCTTCGTGCCAGCGTGGGGCTCTAAACAGAGGGTCGGAGAAAGCCCAACAAGCCGCCCTTAAAAAAGTCAATGTTACAAATAATACAGAAGTTAATACGGACCGGAAAAATCGGCACAAACCAAGGCGACGAAATACGGTCGACTACGATGGGCTGAGCATGTCGTAAGAATGTCGGACGACAGCCCAGTTAAAATGATTCTCGAAAAGGAACTGACAGGTACGAGAAGAAGAGGCGCGCAACGAGCAAGGTAGATCGATCAAGTAGAAGGCGACCTGCGGACCCTCCGCAGACAGCGAGGCTGGTGAAGTACAGCCATGGACCGATTAACGACTGTTCCAGAAAGTATAAGCACACCTTATTTTAACGGTCACTTTGAATATAATGAAATATTTCAACATGTTTTGGCTGCGTCCGTTTGTTTGCACATTTCTGAATGACATAGCATCAAAAAAGTGCTCAGTTTTGTGTTACCTATCAAAATAGGCGGTCTTACTCCGGAACAACGAAAAATTATCGTGCACAAATGGTGAAAAATACGCATGACAAAACACATACGCCCTTTTGAAAAATTTGTCTTGAGTCAAAAAATTCCCTTAACCGGCGGAAAATCCATCGTCACCAATTCCGAAGACATGTGCAAAGTTTCATCCAAATCGGAGAGGGTCGAGTTCAGTCATTTGCTCATTTGGCAGAGAAATGCTTAAAAGTGTTAATACGGCGATTGAGTGAATTGGGTGTGAAAGGTCGACCAATGCAGTGGTTCCAAAGTTTTCTAGAACACCGATCGCAGTTCGTTCAAGATAATTCTTTGGGTACTGCAATACATTGTGTTGAGTATGGGATAGTCCAAGGAAGTACACTTGGACCAACCTCGTTTAATTGCTATGTAAACAACCTGAAAGATGTTCCCCTGCGTGGAACATTATTTATGTTTGCGAATGATATAGTGCTGGTTTACGTAGGAATTTCTTGTAAACAGCTTCAACAAGTCATCAATGATGATCTTGGCATGTTAGGAGATTGGATGAATCTGCTTAAGTAATAAAGCAACAGCTCTGTATAACAACTTAGGCGCAGATTTAAATTCACTCACTGAAGATAACTTTAAATCTCGTTTGAAGAGTAGGTTATTATCAAACCAATTTTTGATCAGGTAAAAAACAATATGTTTTTCTTGCCTGTTATAGTAACCTCTATAGTTTATTAAAGTAGACACATGGTTTTCTATGTATTAGTTTTTGTTTTTGTTAACAAGCTTAAAGCCATTTGTTGTTAATTGTTAAGCTAGTCAGTCTTTATGAGCGAAAGGCTCACCGACATCATCATTTGCTTGAATAAATCAATAAATAAATAAGCTAAGCTAAGCTAAGGGTTATTGGAAAAGCAATTCTTATGCCACACGAGATACCAGAAACGAGGAGCGTAAGAAAAAAACACTCGGTCGAACGAGTGTTATAAACAAAGCTACGTAAAATAAAAAAGACAAATTGGGCGTGAATGAGAAAACTGGCTAAACAATTCAACAGGTCTCAATCAGCAATCGTTAGAGTACTGAAGGAAGAAGGTATGCGAAGGTTTTCGAAGAAGCCAAAAAAATTATTTTCTTTTTATTTCTTATACGACTAATCACAATTCAACTTGTAAGTGGAAATCCAATTCGCCTACGTCTACAACATTATCGCAAGCAATGACGAAAGTGACATAATTTAAGGATTTCTGTTTTCTGTCTTCTTTTTACGGTGTCTAAACTTGGATGTATCAGTTCCGCGAAAGAAAGATTCCTATGTTTATGCACCAAAAAGTAGCTTCAAGTTATTCCTGGCAAAATGTCATGAACTTCGACGAAAGTATTTCAAACCTGAAATCCATTTTGTCATGGATGACGAAAAGTATTTCGCACAACTGATACAGCCAATAGAGGATTTTATACCGACGAATAAACTTCAACTCCAGGTACGCACGAAAAATTTAATTTGAGCGCAAAATACTAGTATGAACAGCCATTTCTGAAGCCGAAATCACTTGCCAGTATGATCAGATAAGCAAGGGTTTTTCTGTTCCTACAGACATACAGTGACGGACAATACAATAAGACCAAAGCCTGATTTTCATACAAAATAGTCATGTTAGGGGGCTTGCCTTTCATTTTCTTTCGGCTGTGGTCCAGAAATAGCCTAAGTTCTCATCTGCATTAAATCCATCATTTTTCATTCACCACTTTAAAAGTTAATGACACCGCATACGACAAAACAATAAAACCACTTTTTGATTTCCATAAAGGATGCTCGAATTTGAGGATCTGAATTTTGATTATTGATGCAAGGATCATTTTAATATCAGTATACTATAGATTGTAATTCACACTCATCAACATGGCCTAAACTATGGATATCAAAAGGAGGAGGTCTTATTGTTTTGTCGTAGGTGGTGTCTGTAGTTCCTGAAGTGGTGAATGAAAAATTATGATTTTATTAAAGATGAAAATTCGGGTTATTTCTAGGCTAAAATTTCAGTTCAATTACTTCACGGGAAAGTAAAAGACATGCCTCCAAACATGACCATTTTGTATGAAAATTGGATTGTATTGTCCGTCACTGTATATACCAAAAATGTCTCCCAAAACTGGTTGATTTTATTCAAAGCATCACCAAAATGACAATGTTGTGTTCTGGCCTGACTTTGCATCATGCCGTTATGCGAAAAATGTTGAGTTCCCGAAACATAGAATTGGCTAAAGAGGAGAACAATCCCTTAAATGTAACTCAAGTTCGACCATTCGGATCATTTTGGTTAATTTTGTCTCAGCGTGTGTTTGAGAATGCACAGATAAAAAGAAGCATTAAATTTTCTGCGTTATCTAATGCACATAAAGAGAATGCTAGATTTGGCAGAAAATAATGGGATATTTCATGTAAATATAAGCCAGATAACGTCTGAATCTAGTCAATTGTATGAAAGATTGTAAACATTGTTGTATGGCGCATGAAATATTGCAAACAATTTCGTTTTTCACGCCTCCTTTGGCTTGGAATTAAACGAGGGAAAATTTTACACGCCTGTTATAATTAATAATTTTTTTCTGTGTAGAGTACCTCCTTTTTTTGCTTTTCGGTACTAGAATCTTTGTTCTAAGGGCATCTTCAGCGGCGGTCTATTTTTAGATCAACTTTATACCTGATTGGTATCAGCGAAACTTGAATAGAACTAGCTAAAATAGACCAACTTCACGTTCCCCGCACCGGTGTTGTATTTCTTGTTGTTAAACCCGCCAACACCTGTCATCCTGTCAATCATTCAACATCAGAGATCAGATTTTGTTTTCAGAGATCGCAGATTTTTCACAAACATTTTGCCATTGATTGGTTTGACCAAATAATTTTTAATGCCAGTAGTGCGTCGTTAGCTGACGACAAGGAATACTTCTTCTTTCGTTTGGCCGAAGGTGCGTGTGTGAACGCATGCATTTCATTAAAACGATATTAGATAATGCTGATTTGTAGTTTGTCAGCGGATAAACAAGAGTCGAGACGGAGAGGTCCCAACATCGACCGTGATTTCCATTACGGTTACAGAAGCTGTTCCAGGACTACTTTAGCGACACGCAAACCTACAACGAGAAGCACTTTCTGCGTTTCCGCATGCCAAGGGAGGTGTTCCTGGACATTATGCGACAACTAGAGTCAACTAGAGGACTCTCCAAAATGTATCTGTATAAGCTATTTGCAATTGCTTATCATGACCAATCTATCGATAAACCCATTGTTTACTTTGAAGTTTTCATTACATTTCATTTCCGAGCAATCGAAATACTATTCGGAATCTCGGAACCTCCGCATTTCGATCTAGTCAGCGTTTTCCGGAAAATACAGTTGCGGTAAAAAAAAGCTAAGACAAGCATTCGTTATTTAGGAATGAAACGAAAAGGCAATTCACTAGCACCGGCTTTGTCCGCCGCCAGCATCACACGCAGCAACCACGGTTACTTTTCGGCTCACAAATATTCCTCAGAAATACCCAATAAAATTGAGTTATTGTTTAGTAAAAGCTGAAATTTTACTCAAATAATTGGTATTATCAAGTAGCGTGTAGTGTTTTGGAACGGTATTTTTCTTGTTCCAAATTGCTACAAGAATAGATCTAAACATATACCAGTTTTAAAATGATGCAAAATAGATCCAGTACAAAACAAAATTTACAACACCGGTGCAGCGATGTTTTTGCGTTTGGTCTAAAAAAATAATTCATCTCACTTCGTTCAGCGAAAGAAGAAAGTTCGTTCGATCCAGCGCTCCGTTATTTTGGAAGATTTATTAGAGTGCGATCCTTGGAAATAATTAGTTTTTTTTCTCAAAATCTATTCACTTCAGTGAAAGGAGTGAATGTGAGTTTTTTTTCTAAGAAGGCAGTGTGGTTTTCCAGTGAAATAAGAAAATCAAGCAGTGCTTGCTGGCGAATTATCATCCCGCTCATTTTCGCTTCATCCCCGCGTGGTGACGCTAACCAGCGATACACCACTACATCGCCAACGGTCATCCGACATCGTCGAGCGAGTGCACCCGAAGGCGATCGGATACACCCGTGCACCCACGCAGCGCACCGCTCCCCGCTGCCCGCATAGAAGTGCGACGTTCAGGCGTACGGTGCGTCAGCAGTAGCAGCAACAGATCAGTAATATTAGTTAAGTTTTTTCCCCTGTCTCTCATCCCACTAGAGTTTAGCGTTAATTTGTGTGTGTTCCTATTTTGTGTTTGTGTGTGATTTAAATTGTAAGGCAAATCGTGCATGTTGAAGAGGTTTCTTCGACATGGACGGTTTAGCTGAAAAAGTACCTTTGCCACCTGATGATGGGGAGGCACAAATAAATTTCCGACCGCGATCTTATCCAATGGACTCGGTCGGTCCATGGGTTGTATACTTTCAGCCCAAAATTAAACCTCTGAACGTGTACCAAATAACTACTGATTTGACCAAGCGATTCTCAGCCGTGACAGAGATCACGAAAGTTAAATTTAATAAACTCCGTGTTGTCGTCTCTAACCTGAAGCAGGCTAATGAGATTGCTTCCTCTCAGCACTTTACACTGGAATATAGAGTTTATATTCCAGCTCGTGATGTGGAGATTGTAGGAGTGGTCACAGAGGCGAGTCTGTGCTCTGAAATTTTGGAGAAGCGGGCGGTTGGCCGATTCAATAACCCTCTGCTCCCCCCAGTTCAGATACTGGAAGTAAGAAAATTAGATAAAATGTCGCACAGCGAGGGTAAGAAAAAAGACTCGTTTCGGGTGACCTTTTCTGGCTCTGCCCTTCCTCACTACTTAGAACTGGACAAACTTCGGCTACCTGTGCGGTTATTTGTACCCCGGGTAATGATCTGCCAAAACTGCCAGCAGATGGGGCATACGGCCTCCCATTGCGGCAATAAAGCACGCTGCTCAACTTGCGGGGAGAAACATGAGGCTGGTCCTTGTGCAGATAACACACTAAAATGCGTTTTCTGCAAGGGAACTCCTCCCCATGCTCTCTCGTCATGCCCGGCGTACAAACAACGCGGGGAAAAATTGGAACGTTCTCTGAAACAACGTTCAAGGCAATCTTTTGCAGAAATGCTTAAGAAAGCCTCGCCACCCGATGTCAATACAAATCCTTTTGCTCCTCTGTCAGATGACGAGTCTGATTCGGACTTGCTTGAGGAGGGGACATGTTTCAGTTTTCCGGAAGGTGCTTCGCGGAAGCGAAGACGCATCCGAGCAGGGAAAGTAGCTGAACAGAAGCCCCAAATCCACATGCCCAATTCAAAGAGCAGTGTAAAGAAGGATAATCCGAATCCTCCTGGTTTTCGAAGTGCCAACTACACACAGGATTTCCCATCTCTCCCGGGGACATCCAAAACCCCTGATGCCCCGATTTTAAGAACAGAAGCCCCCTCTTCATCTGGGCTGTTCTCATTTGATGATATTGTGGAAGGTATTTTCAAGTACCTCGAAATGTCTGACCCTCTTAAAAGCATTGTTATGGCAATGCTTCCCACTGTGAAAACTTTTTTGAAGAAATTAACATTAAAGTGGCCCCTCCTTGCAGCTATCATTTCCTTCGATGGATAATTTTCCAAATGAGGTAGGGGATTTGATCACTGTTCTGCAGTGGAATTGTCGAAGTTTTATTCCTAAATTGGAATCATTTAAATTTTTAGCTCACAATATCGGATGTGATGCATTTGCTCTTTGTGAAACATGGCTTTCACCCGAAATCGATCTTCCGATTCACGACTTCAACATTATTCGGCTTGATCGTGAGGATTCGCGTGGAGGAGGAGTACTTTTGGGGATCAAAAAGTGCTACTCCTTCTATAGAGTGAATTTTCCTCCAATTCCAGGTATTGAAGTTGTCGCATGTCAGGCTGTTATTAAAAATAAAAGCCTTTGCATTGCTTCCGTTTATATTCCTCCTAGAGCCTCAATAAACCAAAAACAACTTTCAGATATTTGTTCGGTTCTTCCTGCTCCGCGGTTGATCATGGGAGATTTTAACTCTCACGGTACAGGCTGGGGAGAACTGTACGATGACAACCGGTCTTCTTTGATATATGACCTCTGTGACAACTTCAATATGACCGTTCTCAACAATGGAGAAATTACACGCTTGGCTGGTCCATCCTCACTTGGCAGTAGGTTAGACCTTACACTTTGCTCGAATTCATTATCGTTAGACTGCACGTGGAATGTGATCCAGGATCCCCACGGTAGTGATCATTTGCCTATTAAAATTTCGGTTGCCACCGGGCTCACTCCGACGGAATCCATCAACGTCACGTATGATCTAACTCGTAATATCGATTGGACAAGGTTCAAGACAGCAATAGATGAAGCCGTAACAACGGTAGAAGGGCTTCCACCGCTGGAGGAATATAACTTCCTCTCCAACCTGATTTTGGAAAGCGCGCTACAAGCTCAAACTCGACCAGTTCCAGGAACGTCATTTCGCAGGAAACCTCCTTCCCCATGGTGGGATCCGCAATGCACCGAGGTTTACCGCAAAAAGTCCGACGCGTTCAAAGTTTTTCGTAGACGTGGAACACCTGAGCACTTCGAAAGGTACACGGCTCTCGAACGAGAATTTAAGAGCCTCATCAAGGCCAAGAAACGCGGTTACTGGCGACAATTCGTGGACGGACTATCGCATGAAACGTCGATGAATACCCTTTGGAATACGGCGCGAAGATTGCGTAACAGAATTACGAACAACGAGAACGAGGAGTATTCGGACCAATGGATCCTCAAGTTCGCGCGAAAAGTTTGTCCAGATTCTGTGCCTGCACAAATGTTTCCTCGCGAAACCACGAATTTGATAGATGAGACCAGCCAACCTTTTTCAATGGTAGAACTCTCTCTCGCACTCCTTTCGTGTGGCAATACGGCTCCAGGGGCTGATAGAATCAAGTTCAACTTGCTTAAGAACCTTCCAGACGTCGCTAAGAGGCGCATGTTGCACTTGTTTAATCAGTTTCTGGCTCTCAACATTGTACCGGATGACTGGAGACGAGTGAGAGTTATTGCCATTCAAAAACCTGGTAAACCCGCGTCAGACCACAACTCCTATCGACCCATCGCGATGTTATCTTGTATTCGAAAGTTGTTGGAGAAAATGATCCTTTTCCGTCTGGACAATTGGGTTGAGACGAACAACCTGCTTTCAGATACTCAATATGTTTTCCGTAGGGGTAAGGGAACGAACGACTGCCTCGCGTTACTTTCCACGGATATTCAGTTAGCTTTTGCTAAAAAAGAGCAAATGGCTTCTGTATTCTTGGATATCAAGGGGGCTTTTGATTCAGTATCTGTTAAATCTCTCAGATAAACTCCACGCTTGTGGTTTTTCACCATTAATGAACAATTTTTTATACAATTTGCTGTCAGAGAAACATATGAGCTTTTCTCATGGAAACTCTATAGCTTCTCGATTTAGCTACATGGGTCTCCCCCAGGGATCATGTTTAAGCCCCCTTTTGTATAATTTTTATGTCAAAGACATTGACGGTTGTCTGAGTGAGAATTGTACGTTGAGACAACTTGCAGATGACGGCGTAGTGTCTGTCACTGGACCCAATGGGGTCGATCTGCAAGGACCCTTACAGGATACCTTAGACAATTTGTCTACTTGGGCTCTAGAGCTAGGTATCGAATTCTCTACGGAGAAAACTGAGTTGGTAGTTTTTTTTTTCTAAGAAGCATAACCCTGCACAACCGAAGCTTCAAATTTGGGGTAAGCCGATAACTCATTCTATGTCCTCTAAATATCTTGGGGTCTGGTTCGATTCAAAATGCACCTGGAGATCCCTTATTGAGTATCTGAAGCGAAAGTGCCAGCAAAGGATCAATTTTCTTCGACCAATTACCGGGACCTGGTGGGGAGCGCATCCGCAAGATCTTCTAACGTTGTACCGGACAACGATTTTGTCGGTTATGGAATACGGTAGTTTTTGTTTTCAGTCAGCGGCTCGGTCGCACTTCATTAAATTGGAACGTATTCAGTATCGGTGTCTTCGTATCACGTTAGGTTGCATGCACTCGACTCACACCATGAGTCTTGAAGTGCTGGCTGGCATGTTGCCACTCTCGGATCGGTTTTCTGAATTATCTCTCCGGCTCCTCACCAGGTGTGAAGTTATGAACCCCCAGGTGATCCAAAATTTTGAGAAGCTCCTTGTGCTGAATCCTCAAGCCCGCTTCATGACTTTGTACCATTTGTACATAACACAGGATGTCAGCCCTTCGCTGAATATTCCCAATCGTGTTTGCTCCTCCGACTTCGGAAATTCGGTTCATTTTGATTTATCCATGAAACAGGAGCTTCGTGGAATCCCAGAGCATCATCGTCCTATGATTGCTCCGGTGATATTTGCTGCAAAGTTTGGCCTAGTTGATTCCGCCAAAACGTTTTTCACTGACGGGTCTTTGATAAAGGACTCCGCTGGCTTTGGTGTATGCAATGAAAATTATAGCGTCGCTCGTAAACTTCAAGCACCTTGTTCTGTTTTTGTCGCGGAATTGGCAGCAATTCATTTTTCTTTAGAGACTGTTGCCTCTTTTACACCGGATCAATACTTCATTTTCACGGATAGTCTTAGTTCTATAGAGGCTATTCGCTCCTTGAGGCCGGTAAAGCACACCTCTTATTTTCTTATGAAAATACGAAGTCTTCTAAGTGCTTTATCTTCACGTTCTTTTATTATCACCTTTGTGTGGGTCTCTTCTCATTGTTCGATTACTGACAATGAGAAAGCGGACTCGCTTGCAAGGGTGGGCGCTATGGAAGGCGATATTTATGACCGACAAATCGCCTTCAACGAATTTTTCTATATTTTTCGTCAGCTATCACTCGATAGCTGGCAGTATTAATGGAGTAAAGGAGATTTGGGGCGATGGCTACATTCTATCACTCCTAAGGTGTCTAAAAAATGTTGGTTCAGGGGATTGGATGTGGGTCGAGACTTCATTCGTGTGATGTCTCGCCTCATGTCCAATCATTATTCTTTAAACGCTCATTTGTTCCGTGTTGGGCTGGGAGAAAACAATCTCTGTGAATGCGAACAAGGTTACCAGGACGCAGATCACGTTATTTGGTTTTGTGCTGAGCATCGTGGAGTGAGATCTGAGCTTTATGATTCCCTTCGGGCTCGAGGTAGACAACCCAATGTACCGATTCGAGACATTTTGGCTGCACGCGATCTGGAATTTATGAAACTCATTTATGTGTTTTTGACTAACATTAGCCTTAGATTGTAGTTTGATTAACTTACTTGTTTAGGTTAAATTTGTGAGGATTGTGTGCATCGGTGTGTGATTGTGGTTGTGTGTTTGAGTGTTGTGTGTGTGTGTGTGAGTGAGTGATTTTTTTTTTAAATTGAAAACGTTCAATAAAAAAATTGTTATTTGAAATTCTAGATTTAAGAAAACCATTGTTCCTTTTGCTTTGTTTAAAATTTCCACCGCAATTTTCCCATCCATAAAATTGTAATTCCTATTAACCTCGAGACGGCCGCGAGTAATCGGTTCCACCCCCTTAACCTTAGTTCTAAGATAACTGATGTATATAAACATGAAAACTTGGCTCTGTAAAGTTGATTCGATTGAGCCTGTACAAATAAATGAATTCATAAAAAAAAAAAAAAAATCCAATCCACGATTTGGATCGCCGTTGAAGATGCCCTAATGTTTTGATTCGCTGTGTTATTTTGACAGAATATTTGAGGGGTTATTCGTTGGGTGTAATGTTTTGAGGGGTGAGTTATTTAGCGTGGGATCGAGCTTGGAACCGATGCACTGATACTTCCGAAGCACCAATCTTTGTATATATTCTTCATGTCCTTCAAGCCCTTGCTAAAACTATGTAAGAAAAAACACCATAGACCATAATGAGAGCCGGTTTTTCTGACTTCTCGATTTTAGCCCCGAAATGTGTAGTTTTCTACCATAGTGCGCTGCAGATCTAGTCGATGCTTTTACTGACACCTTCCAAGCATACATATATACTTATTGGCAAGCTGTTACCAGCATACATCAGCAGCAATTGAACCACTGACCGGTGAAAATGGCATGAGATGAGGTAACTAGTCATGAAATCTACGAAGACCATTCGACTCAAGCTGTCCGACTTACTGAAGCTTGCTCGGATTCCGGGGTAGAGGAGAGGTGCTCTTTAGTAAATAAAATATGAGGAAAGCAATTCGCTTCGACAGCTTGACTTTCCTTGCCCAAGCACGAATCACTTGGCTTTTCTCCGGTCTGATTCTATCCATTGGAGGTAGGTGGAGATAGGATATTGATTCGACGGTATGCTGCCAATTGAAATTGGGTTTAACAATTTCTGGACGTTTTCGACAGCACATGTCTACTGGAAACTGTAATAATTCCGAATGAAATTTATTCTCGCTCTTCTAAAATTTAAAACCAAAACGAATTGGTTTGAACCGCATTCGATCTTATTTATAGCTCCAT
The DNA here is from genome assembly GCA_024533555.2 of Aedes koreicus. Taxonomy (NCBI): domain Eukaryota; kingdom Metazoa; phylum Arthropoda; class Insecta; order Diptera; family Culicidae; genus Aedes; species Aedes koreicus. The sequence continues at coordinate 156,855 of JAHHFK020005720.1, read as the reverse complement.
CTAACCCCTTTTCAGGCGGACATAAAACGAAAGCCCCGCTTTCTGATGAAGCTCGAGGCCGACTTGGCTAGATTTCGGTCAACGAAACCACAATATGATGTGCAATTTATTTCGTTTCATTCCGAGAAGATATAATCTTACTTGCCTTATTTTTATCGTTTTTATTTCTGGCACCCTTGGAATGGCGGCCACGTCCGACGATGTGCGGCTTTTGAGTGGTGCTATCCAAAGCAACCGGAAGAAGAGTCCACTTAAACTTGTTGTCGCTTCTCAAGAGTGAAGAAGACAGAGCGAGCCTGTGTGTGTGTGAATTGTGGTTGTAAAGATTGCCATACAGGAAGGTTTGATTCATTTGGCCTTTTCTCGCTCTCTCCACGGGGAAGATGCTAGCGAGCAACACGTCCAGGCCTGTCCGGAATGCTGGCAACAGTTCATTTCTGGGTCAAATGGTCAGTAATTTTTCTCGAATTTTTATAGCACGGTCATGTTCAGCCTTCGTGATTGCCAAAGTGTTGAATGAAAACGTTGCTAGCGTCAATCATGAATTTTATTTCCGGACATGTAACTGCAGATGGGAAAACTTTTCCGAGGCAAACTGGCATCGCCATAAATATTTGCAATTTATTTAGGTAAACGAATCCGCCACTGAATCCCACCAAAAGGGGGGAGAATGCTGATGATGCTGGAAGACCTTGGTCGGTTATCAAATTATTAGATCACATTCAAATGGTCATTAATCACCCCGTAAACCGGCGGACGACGCTGCGATTACGGTTCGATGAGGCACGCTAATTCAGAAACCCTCAACCTCGACCGACTCTCAGTGGTGGGGCAGGAAAGCTCTCGAGAGAATAGTGATGATTGGAAAATCAGAATTCGCCTGACCTCATTCGGGAGCAGTGGCGGGCGAGCTAATGGAACCTATTATTCGACCGATTTATTTACAATGAAAATAGGATTTTCGATCATAAAAATCTAGGTCCGCAGATTTTTTTTTCTGGGTCGGTTCAAGGTCTCACCATTTTTGCAGATTATGTGGAATTATGTAATTTTCGGCCTAGCCAATCAGCCAAACATCATCGTCGCGGTCTTCGTCGTTGGTGGTGAGGTGTCAAAATAAATGGATGCTGGCAGCTGCTGGCTGCTTCTGGAGCAGCTATCACGACGGGTAGAAAGGGGCGGTGGGAAGGAAGGTGCTAATCCGGGAGATTTGCCTTCACGCATTTTTCGCCCATTCTGGGTGGTGCAGTTAGTGAAGGCTCGTCCAAGTTAAACGTGGATCAAAATGTAGTAATGAAAAGCGAGCACGAAGAGGCGGATGGATTCAAAGTAACGATAATTGATTTTCTTAGGGGTGGATGCTGACGAGGGTTCTCTTCTCGTTTTCAATGTGTCTGAGGTTGTTGGTTGAGGAGTTGACGTTCCAGGAAAAACAGGTAAAGTGCGACGTTGTTGGTTGATTTATGAGACTTATTTCGGTTTTTATCAGCGATAAATTGCGCGCCTGTCTAGGGCAGGCTAATGAGTCTTTGTAAATACAGATTCAATGATCAATGGCGCAGAGATTTTTGTGTTATCCGATACTGGAAAGGAAGGTGAGGTGCAGGCGGAAGTTGCAGGGTATAGAAATGATAAGTTTTTAAGACGTGCTCAAATGAAATAACACAGACCCAGGAGCATAATTTTAGATGATCCTGAAACTTTGAAACTTTGAAAGTTAGCACACGATTAACGGTTAACAATCTTGCCGCACCGTTCAAAGAAACTAAAAATGCTGGGATGTAATTTTTTCACCCTTTTCGTTTTGAAATATAATCTAAATTATGGAGAGTGTGAGCTGTTTAGTGGAATACCTGTAACTAGAAAATAAGAAGAATGATTAGTAATTTCCATTTAATTCCAACTACCTCTATTGCTTATCTTGACAGATACGCGTATTTCGTCTACAATGTGCAGACTTCTTCGTCTACAATGTGCAGACTTCTTCAGTGTTACTCGACTTTATTAGTATTAGTACACGACACTGAAGAAGTCTGCACATTGTAGACGAAATACGCGTATCTGTCAAGATAAGCAATAAAGGTAGTTGGAATTAAATGGAAATTACTAATCATTCTTCTTATTTTCTAGTTAATATAATCTATTTCTATAAATCTTCTCTTCTGAATATCCATCAACTACACAGATAAAAAGAAACATAGCATTTTCTGCGTTATCTAATGTACATAAAGGGAATGCTAGAATTGGCAGAAAATAATGGGATATTTCATGTAAATTTAAGCCAGATAATGCCTGAATCTAGCCTGTTGTATGAAAGACTACAAACATTGTTGTATGGCACATGAAAGATTGCAAACAATTTGGTTGTTTACGCCTCCTATAGGTTGGAATTAAACGGGGGGAAATTTTACGCGGTTGTTATTGTTCGTTTCATTGCTTTTTAGACTTTCTGTCTTTTAGTCAGAGACGTCAAAAATATGCGCATGTCTTCTTTTGTTCGCATCAATGTTTTCTTTGAACTGTCAAAACATTGGAAAAATTCGTATATATAAACAACAATAAGCAATTCCGTTTGCTGTTGCTCAAGATTTTGTATCATCCATCCATTCGGAGAATAATCTCCTGCCCGTCTCGCTGCCCGTATCGCGTGGGTAATCTCATCTGGTAATTGAATTATGTTAACACTTTTTTAAATTATCATTATAGAATGGTGGATATCATTAACTCTGTAAAACGTCGAAGAGCTTCCGAAAATACCATGTACCATGTCTTGTACGGATATTACTTTCTTGGATTCAACAGAGCAAAATTGTCATTGATATATGGCAAACACAAGACAACGATATCGAACTGGATTCAAACCTACGAACGCTGTGGAACTTTGGAGCGGAAACAGCATGACGCTGTTGCACGGAAATGCAATTACGAACAACGCATCTGGCTAGTGGATTTGTACAGACAACAACCGCTGTTATATCTGAATGAAGCCAGGGCTGCTTTCGAAGAGCATTTTAGAATAGGTATCTCTGCCTCATCCGTTTGCCGGATTCTTCATAGCGAAGGCTTAACTTGGAAAAGCCTTGAACGAAGAGCTATCCAAATACGACAGGATGATATTTATAGATTTTGCTTCGAACTAAACAATTTAAAATGGCACTATCTCAATTTATTATTCTTAGATGAAGTATCATTTGATAACCGGGGAATGTTGCGTACCCGTGGATACGCTGTGAAGGGTAAGAAGCTTATCTGTAAAGGAGAATTCATTCGTAAACCCAGAGTTTCTTGTCTTTGTATGATAGGCCAAGAGGGCATGTTAGAATGTTCGTACACAGAAGGCACGTTTACCCGAATGATTTTCTTTCAACATTGCAGACAGTTCGCCCTTAGAAGCAAACACATTGAAACTTACCCCGGTTATCACTCGATATGGATTCTTGATGGTGACCGTATCCACTGTGATGATAAAATCGTAGGGTATTTCCGCTCATTGGGTATATTCCTGATCTTTCTTCCAGCGTATACACCTTTCTACAACCCGATTGAGATAGTGTTTGGAATTGCTAAGAAGAGAATGCAACAATTTTACAAAGAGAATAGTACTCAGGATCCGAAAACGCTAGTAGCTGAAGTTATGACATCTTTTTCCAAATTCAATATGGCTAAGCTATTCAAAAAATGCGGATACACTAGTGGGGGCAAGTTTGATCCAACAATTGCAGCTCCAGAAGAAATGATTGACATAACCTCGAAAGAAGACAGTTAGTTTATTTAATCACTTGTTTATTGGTATAAACTGTAACATTAGTGAACTTATTTTTGTAGAAATATTTGATGAAATAAATGGTTGAATAGAAATTGCCTAGATGTGATCAACGTCGTCAGCATCGGTAATCTGCATGCTCAAAGTCTTGCCTTGTTGATCTTCTCGAACATTAGTGGATGACTCCATAGCACTGATGAGACTTTCACTAAGCTTGTCTCTAATCTCCAAAGCTTCCAAGCGGTTTTTCACGATGTTCATCGTTGCGGCAACGTGTGCAAAGCTCGATTCCAGTACATCAAAAGCCTGTCGAAGGGACCAGATCTCATCATGAAAACTATTATTTACACTGTGGGCTACTTTCAATTCCCTTTTTATTGCACAGATTCGAGGGCCTTCTTTAGAACGGAACAAATGAGATAAATGTTGAGGAGGATAGTTTTTCATCGCTTCTCTTAGGTGAGCAGGAGCGTTCAAAATACTGTTGGCCCAAAACGACCAAGCCATTCCATGTCCTTCCAAGTGATCACCATGGGCGACTCTGAGATCATCAGATAATTCAAACACAGCTTGAGTCATTGCTGCTCCGGATCTGTCCTTTTCAGTTGGATTAATTGTGCTAATTGGCACATCCTTGACCGAGTTCCAGACTGCACGACGAGTACATGTGCAAAAATAAAGAAATTTCTTTGTCTCTCCAACTTTGTAAAATAGTAGACTTTCCATCGGTTACTTTCTCCAGCGTATAGTTTCGCCGACCAGATTGGAAAAGCACGAATTTGTGGAATTCACTCTCGATGGGCGTTTCGTTGGAGCTCCATGACGGGTTAGATGACCCATCAGCATTGGACAAGAAAATCACTTCACGAGCCAAATGAACTTTTGACAAATTCCAAACTTTATGCACGAGTTCGCTGTTGCTTGCTGCTGATAACTCCCAGCGAGCGATGTAGGTTCGCGATGACTGTCCTTTGAACTGTCGCTTATAAACTAGCAACGTACAGAAGAATAAGTCATCACGGCTGTTTGATGCATTGCTTGTATTGCTGACTTCCAATGGATCTTCGGGTATCATTTATTGAGTATTCCATTTCGTCATCCAGTACCTCAAGTTCATAATCGATGGTCGATCCTCCGATTCTTCGCTGATCATTTTCTTTACTGCAATCTACTCCCAATTAAAATTATGAATCAAGCGAGTTTCTATACAAAAATACTCACCGAACAAAAAATCGTTGAAAATAAAACACATCCGCAGCAATAAACCGACCGCGAAAGCAAAATATAAACAACCATCTGTCACCTCAAGCGAGGAATCGGATTACAGTACGCACTTGCAAGTTGGAACCTGTATTTGCGATTTTTAAGCACATGATTTTCAACAGTTGATAAGTAGCATTTTCTTGACGTAAATAATAGTTGCAAATTGATTGAAATAGTAGCGCATCACACTTTTACAAAGGTGTGTTCTTAAAAACGAGTAAAAAACCGAGAGAAAAGCAAATTGGATATTTTTGTACATTTATTGACTTCTGGTTAATATACGTGGGGGAGACTGTAAAGGCGAGGAGACCGATGTGAGAGTATTTTGGTGCGACAAAATTATTTGACTGTGAGTCTATTGAGAGGTGAAACGCGCAATAAAATTAATTATTTTTTTCTGTGTACGTCGAGCAAAAATATTTATTTTGAAATGATGGATGTTCAGTAGTCCATTGTTTTGCAAAATAATAAAAACTACTTTTTATAATAATGAGTATAATAAACCAAAAATCGAATAAATTGTGGGTATACCGTAATTTGAGTTTAGACCCGGTTACCCAATTTTGAGTGATTCAAACATTTAGGATTTTGGGTTCGTGTATTGTACGAAAATTTTGTATGAAAACAAGACACTTCTCGCTGGTACTTTCAGGACATGCTTGATAGTCCTGCTTTATTGACGCAAAATGATCCTCGGAAAAAAACAATACCGTCACCGTGAAGCGGAGAGAATTCATCATTATTTTTTAAATGTTTCTGATTATGGAATAGGTCAACTCCCATTAGAAAGAGCTGCTACTCCGTGGTTGGTCTCTCTAGACTTTGGTGACCCGTGAGAAGTAGAGAGATAAAAGAAGATGAACTCAAAATTTAGTTATCTCAAATTAAATTAATCCGTCCACTATATCACAAAGCATATATCCAATCCATAAGTGGATTGGAGATAAAGAAATTGTTGAGTATGGGACAGAGTCTCCCCTGGTTGGTACTAACCAGTTGTGCTTGGATATCAAGTGCAACCCAGAATGGATACGTTGCGGATACGTTTGCATTTGTGTTAAAGGGCGATACGGTCAAAATTTGGTCAATATCAACTCGACGTATTTCTTTCAATTTTGCATTTAAAAAACCTGAACACCCCTCATTTTGAAGGTGTGTGTGTGTAGAATGTTGCTCCTATTTTGATTTTGGAATTCACTCTTCAGTTGTCAAAATGCCGTCCAAGCAAGAAGAGCAGCGTATCAAAATTTTGCTCGCGCATCGCGAAAATCCGAGCTACTCGCACGCAAAGTTGGCAAAATCGCTAAAAGTTGCCAAATCAACCGTTACAAATGTAATTAAAGTGTTTGGGGAACGTTTGTCGACAGCCAGGAAGTCTGGATCGGGGGGAAATCGAAAACCGGAAGCCGCTGAGACGACAAAGAGAGTTGCCGGTAGTTTCAAGCGAAACCCTAACCTATCTCTCCGAGATGCCGCAAATAAGCTGGGTGTATCGTCTACAACCGTGCATCAAGCCAAAAAACGAGCCGGACTATCGACTTACAAAAAGGTAGTGACTCCAAATCGCGATGATAAACAAAATACGACGGCCAAAGCGCGATCCCGGAGGCTGTACACGACGATGCTGACGAAGTTTGACTGCGTGGTAATGGACGACGAAACCTACGTCAAAGCCGACTACAAGCAGCTTCCGGGACAGGAGTTTTATACGGCAAAAGGAAGGGGAAAGGTAGCAGATATTTTCAAGCACACGAAACTGTCAAAGTTCGCAAAGAAATATCTGGTTTGGCAAGCCATCTGTACCTGTGGCTTGAAAAGCAGCATTTTCATAGCTTCCGGGACTGTCAACCAAGAAATTTACGTGAAAGAGTGTTTGAATAAACGTCTGCTGCCTTTCCTGAAGAAACACGGTTGTTCCGTACTGTCTTGGCCGGATTTGGCATCTTGCCATTACGGTAAAAAGGCCATGGAGTGGTACGCCGCCAACAACGTGCAGGTGGTTCCCAAGGACAAGAACCCTCCCAACACGCCAGAGCTCCGCCCAATTGAGAAATACTGGGCTATTGTCAAGCGGAACCTAAAGAAGACCAAAAAAACTGCTAAGGACGAGCAGCAGTTCAAGGCAAACTGGCTTTCTGCGGCGAAGAAGGTGGACAAGGTGGCTGTACAAAATCTGATGGCAGGGGTCAAGCGTAAGGCCCGGCAATTCGGATTTGGAAAAGCGGAAGCCTAACTGAATATTTTTCCTGAATTTTATACTAATTGAACTTGAAAAAGAAATTTAATTTGATTTTTTAAATAAACGATTTCACCGATTTACACGCGTTTTCCCTTGACCAAATTTTGACCGTATCACCCTTTAGTCAATACATTTCTGATAGAAACTAATCATATTCGACTTGTACAACGTTGACTTGGGCCAGCCGTTTTGCTCCAGATTTTTCAACTTACTTCGAACACTTAGTGGTAAAAACTGATTTTTTTTCACCGTATTGTCAAAAACCGACGCCTGACTATGCATGAAACACAACCACATTTCAGAGCTCTCATCTTCAAAAAATTCGCAAAGAATTCTTGGACTGTGATCGATCGACAAAAGTAAGATTTCAGTGGTGAGAACAGTTTAACACTCATTCAATAGCTGGCATCAAAGCTAGCCAGCGGGTCTTTCTGTAGCCCAAAATCCTCATGTATTCTACTTCTGCTTCCTCGCAAAAACCTTTCAGTTTCTCGACCCTGATCGTGAAAATATAGAAATGACTGTAGATCTTAACAATAATACCCTCAATATCCACGGGAAGTTGATCTGCCGCCGCCTGAATTGTGTTGTGAACGATATGTGCAGCGCATCCTACACCCAAAATCGGTCTCTGTAGCTGATCCTTTAGCTTGCAATGAACGTTGTTCGTACCCTTTCCATGGAGACCACCAAAATTTGTGTTGCCGTTGTCTGCACAAATCGCCCCTTCCTTTCCCTGCATTTTGTATTTGCACAAAATTTCGTAAATTGATTCCGCAATAATGTCCGATGTTTCGCCAGGAAGCGATACAAAATCCAACAACTTAACCTGAATTCCACGTTTGTAGTCAAAACATCTAATTGCAGAGGGGAACAACTTTGTTTCCTTGTGATTTGAAGCATCGGAGAAGATTGTTAGAAAATTTATGTAGTCCATACATGTTGAAATCTGATCAACACAATATGGAGCCAGGACATTTTTAGCAACCGCTTCTGTTTTGGTGCGACCGCAAGAGAATTTTGGCTCGAAAAGCGCACGGACAAGCTTGCATGACGGTGTGATAGGTAAAAACAACCTCAGCATGAGCAAGCTGCTGTTGCTTACTGACGATGTGGCAGCCCCTCCTAGGGCGCGCTTATGTTTCTCCGTTGCCGTGTGCCTCTTAACATCGGTTTTACCTCCTGATCCGATGGAAAACTCGCTGCTGCAGGTTTCACAGTAAACGCTGCCGATGGTCTTCGCCTTTTTCAGGAAAGGACATTCCTTTTTCAGGTCGTCCAAAAACAAGCACTGGCGTTTTTTTGACATGGTTGAAGTCGCTGAGAGATAGCCTACAGAACCGTATTCTTAACAAAATATCACAATTTCAAGTTTTATGTACATACCTTGCACAATCAATAACAATTTCTCAGGTTTTTCTTGCTGAATTCGTAATATTGCACTGAAATTACTAAAACTGTTGTCACAGTCTTGCTGCACTTGATACAAACAAGGATAACTTTTGACAGATTTGCGCCGGTTGAAAAATTAAACACACTGACTAATCATCCTCACGAGCTCTTTTTCACAAACACATCGCTTATGCAGGTTGAAAAAAGACACCTGCTGTTTCAACTAATGAAGAATAGGAAGATGGATTTCTTGATGACACGATAGTGTTCGTGAGGTCAACCCATGACAATAGCTGTCAAACGCATATGGAAATGTCACAAGTTTTTGAAAATCTAAAAAAGATGTGAACAGTGCTTTGAACTAACATTGCTTATGTTGAAGCATTGACATGACCTTAATAAAGCGAAAAGTTTATTAATGAATACCAAATCGCGGAACATTTCGCTGGCTTAGGACGAACGCGGGACATTTTGCGGGACGCATTTGGACGCGGGACGCGAAACGCGGGACGTCTGGTCACTTTAGATTATGATCAATCGACGTCTCATGAATGAACTGGAGAAAAACATATACTCGGACCCGAACAATATGCATTCCAAAAGGGAATCCTAATAAAAATCAGATTGAAAATTCGATAGCATCTATTGTAAAACTACAATGAAAAGAATGATTAATACACTGAGAAAAATTCCATCGTTTGTTTATTTGTTTGTTTGTTTGAAGTACATCAACAGACCATGTTTAGGTCCTAATGATGTTAAATTACAATAAGAAACGAGTACATAACCTCTTAGTAAAAATAAAATAATTAAAGCTATACACTATCTTAACTACGTGCGTCAATTGATCTAAAAACGGTAGAAAATCTCCGACGAAGTGCGTTCCGCGTCAGATGGAAATCGAAAATGGACGCCACCCTATTGAAGGTTCGCTGCAACCCGTGAATAGCGATATTCAACCCATAGTTGGTGCGGCGAAAAGGAAGCCTGAGCATGGAGTTGTGACGCATTGGCCTTGGTTGTACGTTGATGCTAATCTGTTGAAGGATCCTTCCGCAGTCGATTCTTCCTTGTAGCACATCTGCAACAGTTAAAGCTCTACAGACATCTCTACGGACCCGCAGAGGCTCCATGTCAACCAACTGACACCGACTTTCGTAGCTAGGAAGACGAAAAGGGTCGCTCCAAGGAAGTCTACGAAGTGCGAACCGAAGAAAACGGCGTTGAATAGATTCGATTCGCTCGGCGCCATTATCATAGCATGGACTCCAGACCGCTGAACAGTACTCCATAGCATGGACTCCAGACCGCTGAACAGTACTCGTTGTACCGACAGTTAAATCACCGACAAACCGACATGAATGACAAAAGAAAATGTCTTAATTTCTCTGTTCCAATCATATTAAAGACATTTATCTTCGTGTTCGCTGAGAACGTGTATTGAAGCCACGAACACGTTTGGGAACTTGATGAGAAAGTTCATATCTGAGCAATTCTGGACAAATTATTCGATAGGTTTTGACAAATGCGATCGCTGCAGATTTCAATCGGTCGTCATGGATTCTTGATCAAAAGTGAAGATTGAGTTTCATGTCGGTTTGTCGGTGGTTAAATCATGGTCAAGATGACTATTACATAAAATGTTTACATTAACCATGAAAGTTGTCGAATTTGCCACGTTCATGGTACTATTGACTATCGTCATGAACTACACACTTAGAATTATATGCCGAGTCTCGGCTTTTTGATCCGCACATCCGACCTCTCGGTTTCGATCTCGGCTTTTTTAATTTTAACCGATAATCTCAGTTTGGGTCAAACAGAAAACTCATATAGTTAACTGGGAATCTCGGCATGAGCAAACTGACGTATCGGTTAAAACTCGAAACAAACAGAAATGAGGTAAACCGAGATTTCGGTTAAACTGTGTGCAAATTTTCGAAATTTTGAATTAAATTTTCATCGAAATATTGAATATTTCAAGCCTATAGGCAATACACTGCAAAGATGGTGTTTGGGTCAAATCCGGCTGGTACAAGAAGGCGTGGAGCACAGCGATCAAGATGGGTAGATCAGGTAAACCAAGACATGGAGAGCCGAGGATGGAGAGAAGCAGCCATGAACCGGGTGAATCGACGTAGAATTGTTGACAAGGTTTTATTAATGTAATTGATGTAGTGCCAATAAATGTATGTTTTTTTTTCACCGTTCCACAAACAACATATGACTGACTTCACTTGCGAATAAAAACAATATGGCGCATGGCGGTTGACAGATAAAATGCCGAGCCTCGGCTTACAACACTGCTAAACCGATATTTCGGCATGATTGGCAGCTAAGGTCGGTTGTAGTTTGGTTAACGTTTGTGCTCGGCTCCTAGTGTTGAAGTTACCCGATATTTCAGTTCCAAGAGATGCTGAGACTAGGCATGGTTCGATTTTTTGTCAAGTTATCAGTTCAATATGAAAATGCCGAGTGAATTCAGCAAAATGTTTAACCGAGCCCGTGAATATTTTTTAAGTGTGTATTCCAACATTATAGTGAATGTAGAATCAATTATTTTTAATGGTCACTTAGTAAATTACCATAGTCAGATGAAAAGGCTATACTGTTATAGTCATCCTAACCCTCATTAATAATAAAATCACTATTATTTGTTCCCTGTGTATGAAAACTAACTACACAGAAAAAATTCTTGTAGTAAAAACTACCATTTCACCCGACTAGGCCTATCTTTAAAACTACCATGAAATTTCTGTCAAATTTACTACGTTTATGGTAAAACCATCAACATTTGTCCCCCCCCCCACACCCACTTTTCCCCCCCCCCCTTTTTTTTTTTTTTTTCCCCACAAACAAAAAAAAAACACCACAAACTTTTTTTTCTTTTCCCCCCCTCCTTAAAAAAAAAAAAAAAAAACAACCTACGTTTTTTTTTCCTTTTTTGGTTTGTTTTTTTTATTTTTTTGTGGCGAGAACAGTTTTTTTTTTTTTTTTTTTTTGTTGTCTTGCTTTTTTAGTTTTGGAATGATCACAAACCGGCCGTCGGCTATGTTTGTGATGGTAAGCGTGCTGTCAGCTATCTCTATACACTGTAACCGGCCAGTACCCATTAATGGGTAAATATGTACCCATTTTTCGATAGTATATGAAACTGTCAAAAAATGGGTACTTTTAAAATCAAAATAATGCATACTAAAGACCCATTTTTTATTTTCAATGAGAGATCAAAAGATGGGTATTTTTCTACCCATTAATGGGTAAAAAATATCTTAGCATTTTCCTGGCTCGCTTTGTTTATTTGAAAGTGCGTGGTTCGAAAAATAGAAAAACTTCGCGGAATCCACTCCACGAAAACGCGAAGAATATGGAAGAACTGAAGGTAAAACTGGATAGCGAAAGCTTTCAAAACCTAAGAGGTAAGTTAATAATTTAATATAATAATATAAAATGCTTCAATTACATCAGTAGAATCTTACTTCCGAATATGTGTCTCTTCCGGGGCGTAAAATCCAAGCCTTCATCAAGTTGACGTCGAAATCATTTAAATCCTTTCAGATATATTCCACGGATATCCTCTCTGGATGATAACGATGTGATGGCCGCTTCAATGGACCACTTGAACGTCGCCGGAATATTTGCCGGTGTGAAAACTCCCGAACAAAACTTAACATACCTGATAGGTAAAAGGTCTGAGGCTAAAGGGTTGCCAAAATACAAATTCACATTCAGTTATTGCGATCTATTATGTTTATTCTAATGCTCATTATTCAATATCACAATTAAAAACAAATCACGAAAAATGGGTATTTTATACCCATTTCGCAAATAACAGACATTTCGAAAAATGGGTATTTCATACCCATTTCCCAAATAACAAACATTTTGAAAAATGGGTAAAAAATACCCGATAGCCTGACGTACAGGCTCTTTACCCATTAATGGGTAAGATTGTTTTACCCATTAAAGGAGTTAACCTACTTAAGTTCAAAATGGGTGATATTTTACCCATTAATGGGTACTGGCCGGTTTCAGTGTAGAACAGATTGGTCTCCGACGGTTTTCACGTTTCTGTTGTATTGGTAATCGGGAATGTTCGAGAGAGTGAAACGATGAACAAACTGTGTGCGTGTTTTAATATCGATTGCTGATGATGAGTGGACGAGAGGTTGTGAAATGAAGGTATTGGTAAGAACCTCCCGTATATCAGAGAGAGAGAGAGAGAGAGAGAGAGAGAGAGAGAGAGAGAGAGAACGAACGACGAACGTTGGGTCTCGGGATTGGCGGACAAAGATTGAATCGTCATTCAGAAAACTAAGTTTGGAGCGATATCTTTCCATTTTTTTTTTCAATTTTTTGAAGTACTCTAAAAAAACTGGAAGCTAGAGATGACGCTGGTCACCACAGATAGATTTTATCGTTATAATATTTACTATATTATGCAATAATATAACACCTTCCAAATCCAGCTAAGAAATTATTTTTCTGTCTACCCCAACCAGAGAGATCAACATTTGAAAAAGTCCTATTTTTTTACAAAAACCATAATAACTTTTGTTTGACATACGTTGGCGACAATTTCAGTGCATCAAAAGTTGCGTCTTTTATTGTTTTAGATTAATAAGAACACAGCTCTGCTGAACAATTTGAAATAAAAAAGTAAGAGCAAAATAACTGATTTTTATAGGGACACCCTAAGCTACGTAAGAAAAACTGCTCTAATTCGGTCATTTCAGAAGTTTCAGAAAAATTGGTTCAATCAATGTTGCTTACAATTTTCTCATTTACAGCTTTTTCGAAGAATATATGCCTCTATTTCTATAAATAGAAAATATATATTTTCGATTTCTCCGAAAACAAGGACCACCCTTGTTTTCATTTATACCAAACCTTAATATTAGAAACAACTTTGTAGAAGACAACTTTTTTCTAAAATTTGAAACTTAGGCTGAACAAGTATCTTTCCAGCTTAATTCGCATTCTGGACCACTGTGCATTGGCCAGATGAAGAATTGGTGGAATCAGCTGATGAGCGGCATCAACAGAAAAGTGCGAGAATTTGTTCGAAATAATGATGAATGATTTGTTTCAGTTATTTTTACGAAATAAAATAAAAGTACCTTAGAAAGTTTCTCGATGAAGAGAAATGTTTGTGAAAAAAGATCTAGCTTTTATCTACCGCACATATTCTACCAGAACTTTGAATAATCACTTGTTAAACAGACTTTTTGGTTCATGAATTTGGATTATATCTTGGATTATCACTCTGAACGACATTGTCTTCACCATTTTCCTCAAGGACAGCGGTGTTTGTTGTTGTATCATGGACAAATTTAAGATAATAAAAATGACAAACTACCACATGGTGGGAACAAACGTGTAAATTATAAGTGTCTCCCTTGTCACCTGACAGGTAAAAATAGATATACAAGAACACTTACCTACAGAAACAATCACATTAAGTATAAATACTAGACCTAGATCAACTGTGATACCAACAATCAATATGCAACTAGCGATTTGGAATTGGTTCACTGTGGTCGAACCCCTTGGTTCGAAGTACACCTTGAAGCCAGCACCTAACTATACATATTTGCGCCTTTGTTTTGATTTGCTGTGTTATTTTGACAGAATATTTGAGAGTGTGTTCGTGTGAGTTCATTATGAGGGGCGTAATATTAAGCTTGAGACCGAGCTTGGGACCGATGTGCTAGTACTGACTGAGCCAAGAAAAAAGTCGTACTTGTTCGGGACCTACTGGTCTTAGAGTTAGTCTATGGTGATACCCTCTTCAAGTCGAGCACTTGAAACTGAATATGTCTGTAAGGCACAGACAAAGTAGGCCTATTTGTCAAAAGTTAGCTTTTTCTAGTGAAATGTGAAGGACTTTGCTCGCTTTTACTAATGATAGTTTGAAAAAGCATTTCAGTTTTTTTCTTAAAGTGAAGTGGTAGTTTGAATTTTTTTGGTATTTTATGTATCAATTGTTTTACCAACACATTCATGAATGTTTTTTTAAGTAAAATGTATCCAATATGATATTTTCTGATATCTTCCTAAATTTGCCTTATCGCGTGGAAGTTCAGAGTTGAGTCATAGAAAAACCTAATTGTTTGTAGTTTTCTGTTGCAGTGTTGGAATGTTACTTATTTTGTGACATCTGGTGTCTAGAAGATATGAAAGGAGGTAAAAATGGCCAGATAAATACAATCTGTATTCATGGCTCATCACAAATCCGTTATTGAGCTACACTCAAAAAAATCGACACGTTATTTCCAAGTGAAATGCACGTAATTTTCGTTCACTGCCAAAACCAATAATAAACACGTGGAATTCACGTAAAAGCTACGTGATTTCCACGTAAATCCACATTCCACGTGAAAATCACATAAATGTTACGTGAATTCTAATGTACAATTCACTCACACGTAATGTTCACCTGATTTTACTGAAGAAGATTTCGTTTCGTGTTCAGGTGAAAGTTACGTGAAATTTCACGTGGAAACAACGTGTCGATTTTTTTGAGTGTAGTGCGAACTTTTTCCCCAACAAAGGACCAAAAAACCGCATATTTGCAACGTAGTGTAGCACTATATGTACTTCAACAGTGAAAAATTGAGAACTCTCGATGATAGGTACAATTTTCGCCCTATTATGATTGTGAACCCAGTACTATGCCCAGGGAACCGAGAATTTTTTTTCGTAGACCATATCAGAATTGGCACCCAACAACCTCCAGCATGAGGATGCTTTGTAGCTGCACATTTACCGACTAAGCTAAGGGAGGACCCATATTTGTCTCTACATTTCAACTGAAGTAATTGAAAAATTATCGAGTAATTCATGTTAAGGGCCTAAAAGCCATTTGTAAACAATGACTTTAAATGTCGATTTCTCTTGAACATTGAACCACTCTCATGAAATCAAAGCATCATCTGGTAGAAACATGTAAGTTCTACCTTATGGAGTAGCTGGATATAGTGGGATTCTCGTGATTCGTGAGAGATCAACGTTTAAAGTCATTGTTTACAAATGGCTTTTAGGCCCTAATCATGAATTACTCGAGAATTGATGTTTAAGAAACACTCATTTAGGGTAATAGCCCTTATAAGGTCAAATGTATAGCTTAAAAAATAATGAGTCAACAGTAGCGATGCGTATTTTTGCGCTTGAAAACTGTCAAAACTATTCGTTAGAAACTTCATTTTTGAACTAACCTCAGTAGAGTACAAACAAAGAACTCCTATGTCAAATTATGAGGCTTTATATGATGTTAAACATAAACTTATTAACCTCTAAACTGAGCCAAAAAATTACATTCCACTCTTTGAAATGAATCGTAAATTGGGCTTTATTTTCTTAAACGGTAGTATTAGCCTGACCAATCTTTTTAATGTTGAACGAAAAACTTTATTGGATGAGTTGAACGAAAATATTAATGAAAGTTAGCCTAAATGTGTACTCCCAAGTGTTATTCTCGCTAAATATGGAAAAATCAAAGCCAAAATCATATATATGATTCAAAACCGCACTGAACGGCATTCAAATATGCATCCATTCAATACCGGTTATTTTTCATTTTCTTCATATAAATATAATAAAACATATCCACCCCAGCATGAGCTCGCATTCAATTTTCCTAATTTTTCAACATCATTTATAATGTTGAAAGCATTGCCCCGTAATTTCTCCCATAAACATTCAAAAACCATTTCAATGATCAGTCAGGATCAAAAGATCGAATCATTACTTTCCGTTCTGGAGTTTCCTCTTCGGTAAAAACTACCACCATCCTCCTTACGACGTCAAAGCTCCGATCTAAAGCACGTAAAAGTTTCCCTTGCTTCAAAACCGTCCTTCCTCTTCTGACTGCACCACCTCTTCCGAACGCTTATGGAGAAAATTCAATTTCCAACTTCAAAATCCATAAATCATCAAAGAGCATCTGGTTTGACCCACTTTTCCAGTGCGCCCGCTATCTCCGGGCAGATGCATACACAAAGATAGTCATCGTCGTCTCTTCCCCCCTGGGCTCTGCCAGAATATGTAATGCTTGCACAAAATTCCCGATGATGTAATACGTAACGACCGTTTATTGCGAGAGCGGATGTCTCGTCGAACTTGAGAGTTTCAAACTGCCGGTTCGGTTTTTATTCATCGTTGACTCCCAGTTGGTCCTGCACGCGATGTCATCCTGGTGGCTAGAACATTTTTCACAAACACTTGCCGGAGTTGATACGGGCTGCTACAGCATCACTGCAGCGACGCCCAACTAGTGCAGCAGCCAACTCCCGGAGAAACCACATGGTCTCCCGAAACGTTATACTTACTAGCTTCAACCATATGTTAGTAACGAGCAGTTGATTTTTTTCGTCCTGCAAAGAGAGAGAACAAAAAATGACGATTAGATGTGGCGGGCCAAAACGGGTAAAACGGCAGAAAGTGGACACTTCTGCTATGCTTTTAGAGGAACGGTCATCCGTGTCAGTGTGCTATAATCCGAAAGTGTACAGCGGACTCCGCTCTCTTGTCTTTGCACGCACGCGTGAGGTTGTGTTTACGAGTGTGTACGCTCAACTTGAAGTCAAACTGATTCAACAAAACGAACGAACGAACGAACGGTGGCATCTTGCTGCCTGTTTTATTTTGCCATTTAGGTGACCCTTATCAAAAGAAACTTGCTGTTGTTGTTTTGCTGACGATGTGGTGTTATTTTCCTTCTGCTGTGTTTGCTTGGATGTAGTCTATTTTCGGATTAGAAGCAGCGATAAGTTAACGGTTTACGTTTTTGTGGAGTTATTTTCGTCGGAAGGTATCAAGTGGTTTCCGTGGTGTAGTGGTTATCACATCCGCCTAACACGCGGAAGGCCCCCGGTTCGATCCCGGGCGGAAACAGGAATCTTTTTACTACCAGCTCAAATATTATAAAAACATAGTTCAATCGATTTACGTACGGCTGGGGAAATATGTTAATTTAATGAAATTAACTTTGAAAAAACACACGATAGCATAACACATCGGAACCGGCGAGGTCGTAACTTTGTTTTCAACCAAATTACAAATACAGGGACGGAAGAAACTATTCCCAGTTTATGAATTTATAATATTTTATTGGACTGTATATTTTAATTAGGAATCTACACCGTTTCCAATATATTCTCATACACTTTTTCCTTGCATTGGTGTCGTGCAACTACTCAACATGCTTCACGTATGGTCGGTGTAGTTTTGCACTATGTTTATACAAACGCTTTTAGGTTATGTCCGATTGTTTTCATTCGGTGTTTATCTTTTACCAGCGATGAAGGAGTTTCGTGCTATGGTGATAAAAAAGTTTTTGAAAGGTGAGCTATTTTCAGAAATTTGAAAAACCTCGGAGTAAAGCGGGATTTTGTGTACCGAACCATCCGAAGGTGCCGTGACACCTGCTCGTTGGATGACCGGAGGAGATCCGGTCGTACTCGTACGGTACGGACTGCACGAGTTGTTAAAGTGGTCAGGGAACGGATTAGACGAAAATCACAGCACTCTGCACGTAAAATGGCCTCAGATCTGAATGTTTCGATATTGTCAATGCACAATATACTGCAAAATGACCTCGGATTCCAAGCTTTCAAGAAACGTAAGGTTCACGGAGTTTCGGAACCTTCCAAGCAGAAACGACTCGAAAGAGCAAGTCTGCTTTTGTCGCGGCACGGTGGGGAAGAATTTATCTTTTCCGACGAAAAGTTATTCGTCTTGCAACAATCCCACAATGTCCAGAACGACAGATTGTGGGCTCTCTCTTCGAGAACTGTTCCAGAGAGTGATAGGAATATTCCACGGTTCCAAAGTGCTGCGTCAGTGATGGAAGTTTTCGAGAAAGTTGTCAAGCCATATGTACAAGAGGTGTTTGGAGATGATCACTATGTGTTTCAGCAGGACGGAGCGCCATCGCATACTGCAAATCTCGTTCAGGGCTGGTGCCGAGAAAATTTGACCGACTTTTTGGACAAGAATGGATGGGCTCCCAGTTCACCAGTTCTGAATCCCTTGGATTATTTAGTATGCTGGCGAAGGTAAATGACCATAGGACGTCTAATATGAACCAATTCAAAACCGCAATCAAACGAATTTGGGACGAAATGCCGATGGAAGTCGTGCGTGCCGCCTGTCACGGTTTCGAAAAACGTCTGGAGCTGGTCAAGAAGGTTAAAGGCGGCGTTGTTCCAAAACATATGCTGTAGTTGATCAATATTATATTGCAATATAATGGGTAAAGTTATCAATAAAATCTGGATTATCGATTTGATATAAATAGAGTTTTATTTTGTATGAGAATATATTGGACACGGTGTATATAAAAATGAATTTCTGTCTGTCTGTCTGACCTTATAGACTCGGACACTAATATACCGATCAGCGTTCAATTTTGTATGGAGGAGTTTTGAGGACTGGAAAAGCTTCTTAAGATAGTAAGAGACCCTTCCCTTCTCTGAAAGGGGGGGCCCCCATACAAGTAAAACACATATTTCTGCATAACTCGAGAACTAATCAAGCAAAGCAAACCAAATTTGGCATGAGGGAGTTTTTAGAAACAAGAAATGTTTTTGTGGTAGCTTCAGACCCCTCCCCTCTCTGAAAAGGGAGGTTCCCATACAAATGAAACAGAAGTTTCTGCATAACTCAAGAACTAAACAAGTAAATGGAACCAAATTTTACATGTGGAGTTTTCTGGATGCAAGAAATGTTTCTATGGTGGTTCGAGACCCCTCCTCTCTCTGTAAGAGGGGGGCTCCCATACAAAGAAACACAATTTTCTGCATAACTCGAGAACGAATCAACCATATGAAACCAAGTTTGGCAGGTGGAGGTTTTTGAAGGAGAGAAATATGTCTATGGTGGTTTGAGACCCCTCCGCCTTCTGGAAGGGGAGACTCCCATACAAATGAAACACAATTATTAGCATTCGAGATAGGTGGCTCTCGAAAACCAAAATTTAGCATGTGGAGATTTTTGGAGGCAAGAAATGTTTCTATGGCAGTTCAACACCCCCCTCCTTTTGTAGGGGGGGGGGTCTCCCATGCAAATTAAACAAAAATTTCTGCATAATAAGAGAACTAATCAAGCAAATAAAACCAAACTTGGCATATGGGGGTTATTGAAGGCAGGATTTATCTATATATATAAAAATGAATTTCTGTCTGTCTGTTTGTCTGAACCTTATAGACTCGAAAACTGCTGAACCGATCGGCGTGAAATTTTGCATGGAGAGTTTTGGGGGCCGAAAAAGGTTCCAATGATAATGAGAGACCCCCGCCTTCTCTGGAAGGGGGGGCTCCCATGCAAATGAAACACAAATTTCTGCATAACTCGAGAACTAATCAAGCAAATGGCACCAAATTTGGCATTTGAGGGTTTCTAGGGTAAGATTTTTTTTCTATGGTATTTTGAGACCCCTCCCAAGTAACCATTTTAGTTTTATTCCAGCCATATAGCACTCCTCCCGGCTTTGTTGATAAAACAACATTCAAATTTTTTTTTGTCTACCAACACCTCCTCTATGCTTCTTTAAAGCCGAAATTTGTACAAATCG
Source organism: Aedes koreicus (assembly GCA_024533555.2). Classification (NCBI taxonomy): domain Eukaryota; kingdom Metazoa; phylum Arthropoda; class Insecta; order Diptera; family Culicidae; genus Aedes; species Aedes koreicus. The sequence continues at coordinate 136,623 of JAHHFK020005720.1, read as the reverse complement.
GCCCACTCCATAGACGGTTGGAAAAAAAAACAAGTTAATAAAACCTTTATAAGACCATTAAGATTTTGAAAATGTATCAGTAAAAGATTTCATAACCTCTTGAGAACCTTCATAAAACCTATTGGCTGCCATGAAAACCAGCTTGTGGCCAAATGGCCAGAGCTGTCAAACTTCACTGTGATATCTTGGTTGGTTTTTGCTGTTCTGCTTTGCTCGATTCTCTGCTCTTCTGATTAATTTAGCAGTAAAAAAAAAATGTCTTGTGCTGTCAATTTTTCTTCGCAATGACTATTATGAAACTATTTGGTCTTGTGGTGACTTCGTTAAATGCCAATTTGCCGTTTAATGCATTTACTGGAGGCAAAATGGTTTTAAAATGCTCTTTCAGCAGACCAAAATAAGATAATATCAATGAGTCCTAGAACGGCATTTAAATACAGCATTCTACGAGTTCACAAAGTTGAAATAAAACCTTTGATAGGAGTAAAAGGAATTAGAGAAAAAAAATTTTTTAGATCGTTGTAAACAAGCAGTGTAGATTCTCATAATCCTGACTAAATTATGAAACCAATTGGCACCTTTTGGTGTCATAATAAAACCATATTGAATTCAAGTGGCTTTCATACAACTTTAATAAAACTTAATAAAGCAGAATGGTGTTAGCAATGTTACTTAGGCTCCTTTATCTGGAAGAGATGGCTCGCATACAAATGAATCAGAAATTTCTGCATATCTCAAGAACAAATGGAACTAAATTTAGCATCTAAGAGTTTCTGGAGACAGGATTTTTTTCTATGGTGGTTTAAGAACGCTCCCCTCATACTAATGAAACAGAAATTTTCACCAATGTATGCATTGTGTATTTCTCAGGTATGCAGCATGTTCTGATAGAAGTTTGAACCCCGTCTCAGTCAAGAATGGGGGATGCTCTCAGTGCTACATTATGCACAAGAAGTTAATCTAAGGTTAGGCAAGAGAAAATTACGTCCAAACTGACAGAATACGGCGTAGTTTGAAGATAAATGTTTTGTCTACACGCAAAAAAAAATAGTAGTAGAAACTACCATTTCGAGGATTAAATTAAGCGCAAACACCAACAATTTTCACCTGACTTTAAATGCGTTTGATTTTACCATGTCTGCGATAAGATCAACCATGGTGCGGTAGATATCAATATGAGGTGTGTCAAATATACCACAAATGTTGAAGGTTGTACCAAAAACGAAGTAAATTTGACTGAAATTTCAATGGTAGTTTTGAAAATAGGCATAGATGGGTAAAATGGTAGGTTTTAGAACAAGATTTTTTTCTGTGAATGAAATGATTCTACACAGGAAGAAAAACCATGGTAGAAACTAACGATCGGAAACTAAAAACACAGGTGCACACCGAGTTCAGCAAGTTATCTTGATAAAATACATATAGGGCAGGCATGACATATTTGAGGCAAAAAAAAATTATTTGTGTCAATCACCAGGATGTACCGACATTAATCTGGGTAATGTTTCAATAAACATCGAAAAAAGTATTCGCGGTATTGATATCGTTTTAGAAAATGTTGGAATAAACGGCAACACTGCACATTAACTGTAGGTGGATTCTGAATCAACTGTCAAAGAATGCTTTGCTATCAGTTGTGCCTAAACTTGACGGTTGTGTATTTTTTTCTCCTCCTTCGAAACATTCAAGTTTCAAAAATAAGTTTTTCCTGGTCCAATTGAATTATTGCTTGGTCGGCTTTATCGGAAGGTTTGTTATGGTTCGCTGTTTGTGTGCGTTCCCCATTTTGGCCGGGTGATTTTATTCACAGTCATCGTAAATCGTCCGCCGTTTATTCTTTATTTCTTCCGGAAATTAGAATCGCATGCAATTTATAGCCAGACTCGCCGCTTGTTTCATCCCCGTGCTGATCTGTGTCTGAGAGTTCTTATCCGCAGATATAACAAGGCATTCGATTATTAAAGTATCACCGGACAATCGCTGTTAAGATTGATATTTAATTTGCTCTATAAATTATTTTCAGGAACCCAGCCGATGGAAGTATGCTACAAGTCTGCCTTCTGCCTTGATGACGATTAGTCTGCAACAAGATCCTTAAATCATCAAGGAGCATGCTCCTTGGACCACGATGGAGAAGTAATCCAACAATGTAAGGTCTGTATCCGCAATAATCCGGACGCCTCAAAACATGAATAAAACAAAAATTTCGCATTATATTTCCGTCATAGTTGTTTATTTCAGATTCATGAGATGTGTTTTAACAATTCGTGAAGACAAAACATAGTTATTCGGTATTTGCATAACATTTTCGAACTTTGCGCTTAACTCCGTCAATTAGGGTTTAGGTCCATTAGACTCTTCAGAAATCGTAGAAGCCGTCTTTGTCCAAATTTGCTGGAATTGTTTGATGTCTTTGATTCCTTGCTTCTTTCCAGAAAGCTTCCGCTTCATCAGAGCCCAATATCTCTCGATTGGTCGTAGTTCTGGGCAATTTGACCTGGGAGAAGCTTGATCCACAACACCCAAGCAACCTTCTGGAGAGCATGCCAAAGCGCCTGCAGCTGGTCCTGAAGGCCAAAAGAGGACTTATAAATAAATTTATCTTCCAGGGGCCACATAATGAAGTGGGCACTTTTTTGTCACTAATTTTCTTTTCCACACGAATTGATTTTTTTTCAAGTCGAACTCTTATTTTTATTATTATTCCATAAGCGAAACTTGAAAAGAATATGAAAAATAAGATATCAAAAAAATACTATAGTATACTTTAATTTGAAGCAAATAAATGAGAGAAATTCAAAAAATGATGAGGTGGGCACATTATTTTGCCTATCAGTTTATCTAACCTTATGATTGTGTTTTTGATCCATGGGTTTGTGGCGAGAGGGGCATCCCGACCGTGATTTCCAAGATGTTACGAAAGAAAACTGTGGGCTTGGTTTGCAATTATGATAATAGCTGGAAAGAATCACGATTCCAAGATGGACTACAAAGATTTATGGAGTGCTGACAAAGTGTCAAGTCGACTGTTTTATTCGTCTGTTATGGGTAGAACCAGGTGAGATTCAGTTGGCCAATTAATACATAGGTTTTTAATAATAGTCATTCAATTGTAGATTCAAAATGATCTATCGCTACTTGCGATTCGATGACTCAATATCACGAAGACCTGCTCGTTTGACGTTCAAATAATGTATCGTCAACAAACATCTCAATTCCTGTATTGATTCAGCGACATCCCACTCGATCGACCCCAAATCAGGTCCTGACTCTTCTCCACAAAATTGAACTTAATTAGTTGTGAACCTGAACTGCACTGGAGCTTTAAAATTTATACGGAAATTAGCTGAATCATGTGCGAGCGCTGCAACGCTTGCAACTAAATTAATGGAAATTTAATAAAACTGGCACCATAAACTTGTTTTTCGGAATTAGTTTTTTTTTTTTTTTTGACTAAGAACGGGTTCAAACAGCGAAATTTGTGTTTCATTTGTACGAGAGCCCCTCTTTACTGAGGGAAGAGGGGTATCAAACCACCATACAATTATTGCCTTCAAAACCCCCCCTATTAAAATTCGTATGGTTATTTTTCTTAACGACCTATTTGGGTATCATCCAAACCATTGAAGAAATTGTTGGAGGATTTGTGATATCGTTCGTTTAAGGTAATTTTTTATCAGGGCATGCCAAATTTCATTCCGTTTGCTTCATTAGTTCTCCAGTTTTGCAGAAATGTGTGTTTTATTTGTATGAGAGCACCCCCTTCAAGAAAGCGGAGAGGTCTCAAACCACCATAGAAACATTTCTTGCCTTCAAAAAATTCTACATGCTGAATTTGGTTCCATTTGCTTGAGTAGTTCTCGAGTTATGCAGAAACTTGTATTTCTTTCTTTTGACAGACAGACAGACAGACAGACAGACAGACAGACAGACAGACAGACAGACAGACAGACAGACAGACAGACAGACAGACAGACAGACAGACAGACAGACAGACAGACAGACAGACAGACAGACAGACAGACAGACAGACAGACAGACAGACAGACAGACAGACAGACAGACAGACAGACAGACAGACAGACAGACAGACAGACAGACAGACAGACAGACAGACAGACAGACAGACAGACAGACAGACAGACAGACAGACAGACAGACAGACAGACAGACAGACAGACAGACAGACAGACAGACAGACAGACAGACAGACAGACAGACAGACAGACAGACAGACAGACAGACAGACAGACAGACAGACAGACAGACAGACAGACAGACAGACAGACAGACAGACAGACAGACAGACAGACAGACAGACAGACAGACAGACAGACAGACAGACAGACAGACAGACAGACAGACAGACAGACAGACAGACAGACAGACAGACAGACAGACAGACAGACAGACAGACAGACAGACAGACAGACAGACAGACAGACAGACAGACAGACAGACAGACAGACAGACAGACAGACAGACAGACAGACAGACAGACAGACAGACAGACAGACAGACAGACAGACAGACAGACAGACAGACAGACAGACAGACAGACAGACAGACAGACAGACAGACAGACAGACAGACAGACAGACAGACAGACAGACAGACAGACAGACAGACAGACAGACAGACAGACAGACAGACAGACAGACAGCGTTTCTCTCTCATTCTCAAAACCATGGCAAATTAGTTGAGAAAATACGGTGGTAATTGAATGCGGTACAACATATCTTATGCGAAAATTTATAATTATTAATTTTTTGGAACATAGTTCGTGGCCTGCAAAATTGACGGTCTTAGATGAAAGTAAAAAAATTGCGAAGAATACCAAATGTAAGTTTAACAAACCTACTTACCCAAAATTAATATATTACACTGAAAAACGGCTCAGCCTTTGATGCCTTTTGTAAAAAAGCTGAAAAACATTGAAATCAAAGTTTTTTCTTGGGACTGTGGAAAGTTCCGGGTGGAGGCGTTATGCCTTATTTGCTAAATGAATGGGCAAAGATCAAAGTTGTCGTTTTCGATGGCCGAGAGAGAAAACTGACACATTTACAGTCTGATCAGGCGTAGAAATAATCTTCATTTTCGAATGCTAGAATGTTCTTAAAGAAAACGACGACAAACATATTCGAACACATCTACATCAAGTGTTACTAGTCATCCTCCTGCTGCAGCACAGTTTGTATGCCTCAGCAATGCAGATAGAGGAACATCTTTGGAAACTACGAATCAGAGTGGAGTTGCGTCGCGTTCATAATTTTCATAGGTGGTAAGTGGACTGGTGAGAAAGTGGATAAATCAATCATAAATGTGCAACAGCATATGAGAATTCTCGTACTTACTTCCAGCGATTAGCTTCTTCAGCTCCATTTGTCACCCAAAATTGCTGTCTAAACACAAGGGTATTAAAAAGTGATTTTCGCAACAAAAACCTTGACTGAGACCCAAATCGCCTGCAAAATTTGGAAAAGCAAAACAAAACAATCGCCTGGTTGCCAGGCGTAGCCAAACCATAACGATTGAACTATCAAGTTACCGTGGCACACGCGGGCACATTTTGGCACCACGATTGGAACAGCAGGGTTCATCGTAACTTATAAAGGCACACTAAAAAAAATCGGCACAAGTGGTAATACAATTCCTACGTTGCTGAAAAGAGGTTTTCTTACCTGTAAATTCGACCGAAATTCTCCCATCAAAAGTGGTCTTCAGCAATGTTGTTGATGAAAAGATATTTCGTAAGCACAGACAGCAGGCATTTTCGTGTGTCATCTTACTGAAGAGTTATATGGATAAGAACAAAAAGTTCGATTTTCTTATAGTAATTCCCATCAAAACTTGGTTGAACCGGTGCTGTGCGAGTTCGCAATCAAATTTTGGACCGGTTTTGAAATAGATTGGTGAGGTGAAGCTAAATCGACACTTTTTACCAACCTAATGACCACCCTCAACCCGGATTGCCTGCAAGTGACATCGAACTGCTAAATCAGGGCCAGTTATTAGTTTCGGTATGATTTGGCATTATTGGTTTGCTCATAAATTCCGGGATCAGATTCTCCAAGCTGTTGCCATGAGTTGTCGGTAGTAGTGGGAACGTTTTCCATGCTCTGGACAAAAGATGTTCCCGCTGAGTCACATCTATCTAGTTCTGTAGCGAGACCACCCCGTCAAGGGCCTGTCGATAGCAAGTGCTGATTAGGAATGATATTTCACTGCTGACTGCTATCGATGTGATGTGACTTGGGCGTTGGATGGTGGGTGTGGATATTAGAAAGAAAGCTCATCGCACAACCGACAGCAGGGAGCCACGAAATTAGAACACACCAACTGTTGGAAGGTAGCTACGTGCTGATTCGAACTTTTGCTGAATCTAATCTGTCGCTTGGAAAGTGATGTGACTGGTGGGTGTGGTTATTTTCAAGATGGAAATACAGTCATCTCTGCTTATCTCGACATTGAAGGGAAATAGGGGACGATCGAAACCCATAACATTAGTTATTTAGCCTACTACAGTGCGGGAAATAAATATAAAGACAAACTACTTTCTGAAATTTATCATATTACATTCTATTCTGTGTAAACCAAATGCTTTCCAATACATACTCAGCAGCAAGTTTAAAGTTCATCATCAGTAGTTGTCCTTTTGAGACGAGTAATTTCATAACAAAAATATCAAATAAGTAATGTATAGCATTTTCCTTTTTAGAAATAACCTCTTGCATTGGCTTCTTGGCATAGGATTTATGAACGATTTTAATTCATTCGGATCAAGTTTAGACCATTCATCCTGAATCGCAAACTTTAATTCTTTCATCGTGTCATACTTTCTTCCTTGACCATAAACTTTGCGAGAAAGCAAGCCCAAAACATTCTCGATTGGATTTAAATCGGGATCGATGCCGGCCATTCCAGCACAAGGATGTCCAAGAAGTTTCTGTTGCTGCCGATCCATGCCAAGAAGCGTTATCCTATTGAAAGATAATGTTCTCATCAATCGCATTGTCAGCTAATGGAATAAGAACTTCCTCCATAAGGGAAGGTCCATTAATTATGTCACGCAGTAGGTGGGGAGGGGGGGTTCGAGAAAACGTGACGATCCATACAAAAAAATTTGAAGGTCCATACAAAAAACGTGACATGGGGCCCCCCCATGGGGGGGTTACAAAAAGTCAATTTTAGCGTGACGTAATTAATGGACGTTCCCTAAGCTGGAAATACATTTCCGAGTTCATTCGTGTTTAAATGAAACAAACGGGTATCTTTGCAGATACGCTAAATCCTGCCCTAATCATAACACTACTTCCACCAAAATTCTTTTTTTCTTTGGTTGGCCTGTTTTGCCTTTCATCACACCAGCGACTGCTGAAACCATCTGCCTCATCTAGTTTTGAACTTCTTTTCATCACTGAACACCAAACTAAACCATTCATCCTCCCAGAACTGGTATTTTTCAGTAAAGGCAAAACGGGCCTTCTTATGACGATCAAGAAGTTTTGGTGCTGGTGCCATTTTCCTAAAGGAAATATTGGGATCTTCTTTGATTTCCCTCTTCATCCTCGGTGTCAGAATAGACGGACGTCCGGGTCGCTTCTTAGTGGCATATTTCTTACCCAACCGTAGGTAATTATGCACGACATCCTTACTCCTTCCTATTCTTCTGCCAATTTCCCGAAGAGTCAGACCTTGTTCTTGGAGGATAGTTACTTGTCATCGCTCAAATTCAGTCAATCGCTCGTTTTTAGGCATTTTTTCCTGCAAATCCAACAACAAAAAACATAAGGAACAATATTTATCTGATATAAATAGCCCATGTATTCCTAACAGTACCAATTTCGACGAAAGCAAACAAAAATTTGAAGCCTTACGTAACAACAACACGTCCACGGGGAAAGACAGTCTGGCGGTGAATTGCGTCTTTATATTTATTTCCTTTGAAGACGAGATCGACAATTGAATCTTGACACACACAAACATGCTGTAAGAGAATGAACCGGTCATGAATGAACATTTGTGCTTTCAATACATATTCATTGATATGCGTGTTGCTCAAGTTACTCTCACTGAGAGAATGACACCATTGAAATCATTTTGTCGTTATATTTATTTCCCGCACTGTAGAGCTACTCTAGAAACGTTTCGGTTTTGAAAGGGATGTTTTTTGTCTCGTATCCAAAGCATTGCTCGGTCGCTAACTTCAAACGATAAAGAGATGCAGTGAACTAGATTCATCCATGGACATATGGAGAACAATTTGTTCCCAATGATCTCCAGTGTCCATCAATGAGTAAGAATATTGAAATATCGAGAGTTTTATGTTTGGGAATGATTTACTGGGTGGAAAAAAAAAAAACCAATAAAAAAAAAAAAAAAAAAACCCCCCCCCGGGCCCACCCACCCCCCCCTCCCACCCCCCCCCCCCCCCCCCCCCCAAAAAAAACAAAAAAAAAAAAACAAAAAAAAAATTATAAATTAAACAACACACAGTGCGTTGCATTAGCTTAGCCGCACCTAATTTTTTGTAATTTTGTCAAGCAGAGAAACAAAGAATGGATTTTTTTACTACGATATAGGGAGGGAGGGGGTTTTAAAAGGGGTCTCTATTTTAATAAGTTTTAAGAAAAAGGTTTTTAAACTCCTACATTTTCCAAATTATTTCCTTTTTAATGATACGATCATAAGCTTTATCTATTGGGCCAATCATGATTGATTACCAATTCATTACTGTTATTTTGAAGATTTAAAATACATCATCTAGAAACCATCAGTTTCTGACCAGCTGAAGAAGTTCGCTCGAATTTTGCCTTTGCGCATTTTGCATTTGCATCGCGTGTACCTAAGAGCATGTCTTCATCAGCTCTCTCCCACAACTAGGCTTGTTGCCAGAATGTGATGTTGAACATTGAGTAAAATTTATTACATATTTAGATGATCTGAAATCGCTATTTATTTCATGTTTCTTCCAGTCGTTGGAGGTTGATCTATGCTTATGATTATATTGTCCATCATCTGGCACTATCATTTGCAATAAAAAATATGTTTTGGAGCTGTCCAATAGTACCCAACGATAAATAATGCTTCGCTGTTGAGCTGCAGCTATGGCATCACTGTTGCTTTTGAGAGAGCTCATGTTTCCTCTCTTCTTTGTTTACCATGGATATAGCGCACCGGTAATGTAACGTGAAGCCTGCTGTCTCTTGCATTTGTTTGTTTTCAAACGAAGCATCCCGTTTGTCGTCACAGTCGCTTTGGCTAACATTTGCAATAAGAAATACACATTGCCAATCTATAGATCATTGACAAACTAAAAGTTTGCTCGTGTACGTCTGTCTCTAACCTGCTAGGAGACGAGTTTGTGGTCGTAGCAATCGACATGTTTTGGTTGATTGTTTTCGAGAGCGGATGGGTAAAACGAAGGAGCGGGTTGAGGAAATTGACGTTTGCAGCAAATCGTCAACTGGCCTATTTCATTTCGCCTTCGCACACATGCACAGAATCGCACTCATACAATATTGTTAGTTTATGTACAGATTCAGGAGCTGAAGAAAACATTTTTTTAATCGGAAAGCAATCCGCATGCGTTTAAGAAGTCCCTGCAATTGGGAACTTTATTCCATGGCTATGAAATTTTCTGAGCCTAATGCTCGTTGCTGAAGGTATGTTCCGATAGACCAGAGGTAAGCAGAGGAATTAATGTCCGAATATTGGCAGTTCTAATTATAGATTACATACAGCTTCATCAAATGTCTCAGGGGCTGACTAGACTGCTTAAAACCCGTCCCGTACTCTATTCATATCCTCAAACCATAATAATCAACAATGTTTCTTCAAAAATAGTTCCTTTTATGAAGCTTTAGTTCACAAACAAACAAAAATATGGTGTTGCAATCGTTCAGAGATTTTCTAGAAAACTTGAAACTTTGGTGCTTGGAAGCTCCTCCTTGATGCTTGATAACATCGCAAATTCTGCGGGACGTCGAGTTTACACGATTGTTGATGGTTTGAAAAGCAATTTGCTCCCAGCACTCCTGGATGCATACTTTGAAGTCCTTCATGGTGTTGGATTGTCGTCCATTCGCATAAACCTTCGAAGCCAAAGTGCCCCACAGGCCATACAAGAACAGTGATGTCCTTGTCCACAAACCACGCTTTTGTTTGACGTGATACATGGCATTATCCTCCTGAAAAATAGCCTAATCGTCTGAGTGGTCCTCTAAATGCGCAATAAAAACATCTTCTAGAAGCTCACAGTAACTGCTTGAGTTCATTTTCGGTGAGACCCAGGAAATCGGTAGCCTAGAGTCATAACTAAATGCACTCCAAACCATTACCGTTCCTGTAAACTTTAATCGGTTTGCTTTGTGCATGGCCGTCAGCTTGAGTTTTGGCTTTGGTTTTGTCCATTAAATGTTTGAGGATACACTGAAAACGCGGCTAAAGAAGGTGCTTTTGTGAACAGAGAGATCAAGTTTGCCGATTATCTGCCGACTGGTCAAGCGATTTTTGGTTTCTTCATGCTGAATTTATCCCTTTTGCCTGGTTGTCAATTTAGAATATCACTTGTTACGGCGCTTGGTGCCGTATTGTTTAGGGTCTTTCAGATAATTCTGCGCGATCCCTCGGATCGAACATTTAAGGTCTGTATCCACATTAATCCGGACACCTTCAAATCATTGTAACTTTTGAAATATTGCACGTAGGAATGAAAAATGTGCTGAGAGTCTATGATGAAAAAGACTATGATTGATGTTTACATGTCATGTTTAGTATTCAACATGGGGATGCACGGCAAATCCTGACTTGTCAATACGGGACCTTGCAAAAACATTGGATTTGCCTAAATCCACTGTTCACGATGTGCTCAAATCATTTTAGGAACGTTTGACGGTGGAGGGGAAACCGAGAAGTGACAAAAACATTGGACGCGCTGATCCTGTCATGGACCAAAAGGTGAAAAGGATATTAACGAAAAACCCAAATCTCTCCATTCCTCAGTGGTCAAAAAGTCGATATTAACGCTCTCAACTCATAGCTCCCTAAATAGTGGAGCTAGAGCGATGGCGTCTTTGGCAAAGTTGATGGATATAACAAGTTTCATATTTTGACGGCATGATTTTTGTGATCAATCCCCCTAAAAGTGAGATAAAAATTGAACTTTTTTAGGATTTTAAGATAGAGAGTTGATGTCTTCAGCAAAATTGTAGAAAAAGTCTATAAAAACAACTCTGCTCAAAACATATAAATCGTGTGTTGCACCTAATTGGAGATAGAGAGCGTTTTATAAGAACTAACCTCCTAAAACACATTTATCGCCGAAACATTTTGTTCTAAATTTTAAGGACAATATAATGTTCCACAAAGTTATTTGTAATATCAAAATACAAAACTTTCTAGAATATACTATACCTGCATTATTTTAGTGGGATGAGTTATTGAACTTTTTTTCCGTTTTTTTTTTTTTTTTTTTCGGATGCTCCACCCCCAGAAGGGGGAGGGAGGGGAAAAAAAATTCCCCAGAATCAAAAAAAAAATAAAAAGAGTTTTCAAGTGGTGGTTAGTTAGTCCGCCCACGACCGTCTGCTGGGAAGTTATGCACAAAACAAATATCGATGGTTTTACTATATTTTATCTAATCTAATCTAATCTAATACAAACGCAGCCAGTACGAGAAAGCATCCTGGAAATAATTGGGTTAGATGACGCCCAATTATTTTTTTTTGTCAATATTGATGCTTGCAGCAAATCAACGACATGATACAAGCGTCAAAGCGGCCAGGCCTACTGCGTTGCATTAACCGCAAAAGATGATTCTGTAAAATGAGTTGGATTCAAATGAATAGATTTAAACTACAATGCATTTTTTGAATCTACAGGGGAGGAAGGATGCGCGGACATACCGTACCATACGCTCCAAGCTAAAAATAATAAAATAATATTTAAATTAATCATGACAAACCGAGTAATGATGAAAATGGTTAGGATAATAATAAAAATATAAAATCAACATGGCATTTCATATAAAATAGTATCTAAAATATAGTGAAGGGATTTATAATGTAAAATGGTAAAAACAATCATACATGTCTGCAGATTGTTGTCCTGCTGCAATTGTAGAAGTATTTGCGTATCATAGCCAATTGAAAAAAATATTAAAATTATTTTACAAAGCTTGGAAACTCCATGGATGACCTGAAATGATATATTAAGAATAGTATATCTAAAATATCGATGTACTGTTCCGTTTTCTTGCATCTCTATACTCAATTGTACTGGATCTCATAGGTTCAATTGATGACATCCACTGGTTGGTCACTGATCTAATCTAATCTAATCCAATACAAACGCAGCCAGTACTAGATGACTTCGAATATTTTTTTCTTCCAATATTGGTGCTTGCTGCACGTCAATGACATAATACAAGTGTCAAAGCGGCCAGGCCCACTGCGTTACATCAACCGCAAAGAAGAATCTGTAAAACGACCTGGATTCAAACAAATAGACCTAAACTAGAAGCCATTCTGAGACACTACAGGGCAGGAAGGATGCGCGGACACATCGTACCACACGCTCCAAGTCATATCAAGTCGAATATAATAGAAACTTTACATATTTGTATGACCCCAGTTACCTGAAATTGAACATAAAAGAAACTTGCAAATACATGAATTTTGAGCCACATATAGCTTAAAATGGTAGGATCGCATTTGTTATATACAATAAAAATTTAATGACTAGGAATATATTGTTTTGTCAATCTAATTTATACATAGACTTCGGTCATTCCACGCTGATATCGTGGCATCCCAAATGTTCAAATTTTATGTTACTACAAATACGAATAAAATATGTGAATATTCATTATGCAATGCTGAAAATAAAAGAAATAAAAATTATCTTATTTTTCTCCGGTTGCTCTTTCCTCCTGTGACATAGTTTTTGTAAGCAGCCATAATTCTAGAGACCACGCTGAGCTAATTAGTTTAAGAAAAATTGGAAAATATATAATATAATTTCAAGGAACACAATCTTTAGACGGGTGATTCATAATTCCATAGTGTTAATTTGATTGATACTTTTACGTTATTCAAAGCAAAGGAGCATAGGTAGAACATACAATAGAAATCAAAGAATTTCTCACTGCAGCCAATAGTCAAAGTCCAACTTTTTCTGCGCACAACATAAGGGGATTTGTCATTGACGTTGTCAATTTATGTCGGGTTCTCATTAGACCGTACCGGGCACGGATCGAGGCGTTTTTGTGTGTTAGGTGAAAAAGATACCTAGTCTAGCTGACTATTTCATTACAACTCAAAAAAAGGCACATCTTGGACATAGCACGGTGCAAAGAGAAAACTTCTTCATGCTTGTAGAGCCACCTGGATACATGAAACTCCTGCCAGGTGTGTCTCTTACATACGGATAAGAAACCCGGCTGGCGTGAAGAGTCTTCCGGCTAAGAGTCACTCCTCATCACCAATGTCACCAAAGCAGTGTAAGCAAAAAGGAAACAAGTTTGTGAGAAAAGGGAAACGGAAATATTCACCCAATTTTTTGAATAAAGAATGACGATTGAGCGGAAAGCTAAACTACAGATGGGTCAACTAAGCTTTTTTTGCAAAAATGATTAGATTTTGAAATATTCCGCGAAGCGAGAATACAAAACAATGCGTCTCTATTGCAACGATGGAAAAATTTACATGGAGCTATAGGCAAGAAAATTGAAACATAATGTAAAACATTTAATGGACGTTTACTTATCTTGATGACGCTTCCTCATCCCGATTCAGAGTTGTGCTGGAATCTGACCATACAAAGTCCGCCAGCACCACGATTTTGACTTCCATGCCAGAAATGATACTTTTCCCGTTTTGCTGGAAATGTGCTCCTAGCCATATCGGTACCACATTTCGGTGCGGGAACACTAACACAATTCTTCATTTCTTCATGAACTACATTTTACCAACATTCCCCATGACAACACGAAAAACAATGGGTAATCGGACATTCTATGAAATAATTACACTTTCAAATTCACACCGTTGTGTTTAACACACGACCGGTTGACGTAGACTACGTTAAACCGTCTGATTAGTTTCGTTAGTTTCGTAGCGGAACATTCACAGAAAAAATAATAATGAATTATAGCAGACGCGCAAAATTCATTATTACAAGCATACAAAACAAGCGTCAAAAAATAAATTGTTTGCAATCTTTCATACAACAGACCTGATTTCAGTAATATCAGGTTTACATTTTAATGAAATATTCCATGAATTCAAGTCAAATCTAGCATTTCCTTTATACGCATTAGATAATGCAGAAAATTAAATGTTTATTTCAAACTATATTGCAACGCAAATAGTTTTTCCTTAACGAAACATTTCTAGACCAGACCGGGCAGGAGGACGCTGTATGTTAGTATGCATTATAAACCAGTAGTTGGCAAAATCCAGCATCTCAACCAGTAGTTGGCAACGTTTAAGTTTTGCCTGATAATCACGAGTTCATTCGGCATCGGTACATGGTCGGAGGATTTTCCATATGTTCAATTTTAACGCGCTTCCGAAATTTGCGCAAACGTTTGCCATCAAAACGATTAGACATCGTACTCATTCTCACTTTCGCAGTTTCTCAAAATTTATTTCTTCCTAGAAGTAAAACTCTATCTAACGCGAATCGTTAAAACAACAGAATAACTATTCATAACTGTACTAACTGGAGTATGCCGAGAATATTACTTCGGAATATCCATTTCGAAAATCAAAGCGAAAATCAAACGTAAAAAATTTCTTGATACTTGCCGGAACGCAACATTCTTTAAAATTTTCCGCGAAATAAAAAACTTCTTTTGTTTGTAAAATTTTAAACACTTGAGTAAATAAATTGGCAATCGTATAAACCTCTAGTTGATTTGAGCCAAAATCTAAAAATAAATCAATCAAAATACGATCGAGTTATTCGCTTCCGGTGTTTCAATGTTCCGTGACGACAGCCAGTTGAACAATGTACACAATATGCTCAAGGTATGCAACGAAGAGGGAACTTAAATTGTTTTAGCCACCGCTGGCTGTGAATTGGTAAGAACTTGGATAGTAATGTTAAATAAATTCCAATCAAACAAACTCTTTCAAAATTGAATTAGTCGTCCTGAAAAGGACGGATTTGAAACTGTCCGCATAGTAATTAAAACCTTCTCGGTCTTTTGAAGAAGCAGGTTATTTCAACCGTTTCACGTTGCGCCTTACCAAAGATGGCTACCAACAAGATCACACACACAAGCACAACACAGGCTGGTAGCTGACTGCCTAGTACACCACTGCATAATTAATGGCTGCCTAGCAACGGTTGCCACCGCCAGCAGCCAATTCCAAAGTTGGCGCCTTGCCGCTCCGCTCTGCCGAATCAAGCACCCTCCAGGGTCGCCAGCTGCCAATGAATACTGGCTCGTTGCTCCGCACAGCTCCAGTACTGCGACATGAATGAGAAAATTTCTTTTATGTCGTTCAGTGCTGAATATGAGACCTCCTTTGCTCACATTTGAAATCTGTGATAGGAAAGTACTGTGAATTTATGAAATCCAGCATGAAAAACCAAATAATAAGACATTACCATTCATTTTCGTTACTTTCATTTGTTTTAAATTGTCAACGGATAATTTTAGATAATTGAATTGATATGCGGAAAAATTTCCATTCGACTGATGTAACAATTTTGAAAATCTATCGAGTATTTATGAAGTTATGAGCGTTTAATTTGTAACGATATTTTGTGACGGTCGATTATTTTTCTATTTTCAATTGACAATTCAATTTTTCATGACGGCAGCCATTTGTAAATTGTGCACAATGCTCAAAGTATGCAACGGAGAGAAAATTAAAATTGTTTTAGCCACCGCTGTCTGCCATTTGGTTAGTTGTTACATAAATTCAAATTAAACAAACTCTCTCAGATTTGGATTGGTCGTCCTGAAAAGGACGGATTTAAATTAGTCCTGCTCGGTCTTTTCACGAAGCAGGTTATTTCTGCCGTGCACGTTGCGCTTCAGATAAAGATGGCTACCAAGAATATCACACACACTCAAGCACCTTATTTAGCTCTTTGTGGTGGCGCCCACCGGCTGGCTACAAATCATCACCGGCTTTGGCAACCGACTGCCTAGCACACCACTGCATGTACAATGGCTGCCTAGCAACGGCTGCCTAGCCAAGGGCTTGCTAGCAACAGTCTCAGAGCAATCGACTAGCTCACCACTGGTTGGTCGCCAATGCACCTTCTGTGGCATATTGCACCACCTGCTACGGTGGCTACGCTGGCAGCTTGCCGCTCCACACTGCAGGTTTCATGCCATCGGGGTTGCCTCCATCGCCAGCTGACAATCCACAATGGCTCGTTGCTCCGCACAGCTCCAGTACTGCAACACTACTGAGTTAATTTGCGAAGGCGTACCCGTTTTATATCGTTCAGTGCTGCATATGAGCCCTCCCTTGCTTAAATTTGAAATCTGTGACAGTAAAGTACAGTGCATTTAGTAAATTTACTCTGAAAAATCGGCATTATAAGACATCACCTTAGGTTTTGGTTATTTTCAATAGCTTGAAATTGTTAACGGAAATTTTTTGATTATTGAATTGATACGCGGGAAAATTTACAACCGATTGATGTAAAAATCTTGAAAATCTATCGAGCATTTATTAAGTTATTAGCGTTTAATTTGTAACAATATTTCGTGACGGTCGCTTATTTCTAGATTTTCAATTGACACCCTACCCTTGCCGTAAGACGTAGTCTACGTCAAAAAGACCTTTCCCCAAAACCAACCCCCCCGGCGGGTTTTTTTCAACAACAAAAATTTGCTTCTGTCCCCCCCCCCCCCCCCTTTTTTTTTCCTTTTTATATTTTTTTTTTAATCAATATTTTTATTCATTATATGTTACCATAATGAAACCGTTTTTTTATTTCAATTGTTATTAAACATTTACATTTTCATTGCCGATTTCAATTTGAACCGCTTCTTTTGCTAGCAGCTGCTTATTATCGCCAGACAACGGTTTCTCATGCTTAATTATTTATATTTGACGAAGTTTTCATGCGTTGTTATGGACGATGAAACTTATGTCCTGGAGGATTTCAAGCAGCTTCCAGGGTTGGCTTTTTATTCTGCTATGGCCAGAAATGCTACAGCTGAGCATTTCAGAACGAAGAAGGCATCGAAATTTCCCAAAAAATACCTTGTGTGGCAAGCAATTTGCACGTGTGGCAAAAAGAGTAAATCTTTCGTCACTACGGGCACAATCAACAAGGAGATCTATCAGAAAGAGTGTCTGCAGAAGCGATTGCTACCCTTCATCAAAAGTCACAAAGAAAAACCTTTGTACTGGCCCGATTTGGCATCATGCCACTATGCTAAAACAGTGATGGAGTGGTACCAAGCAAATCAAGTGAACATTGTACCAAAAACCTCAAACCCGCCATTTTTTTCTTTTCTTGCTGTCATCTGGCTCAGACCTATCGATCCATAAAGCCAAGTCTTGTGAAAGAAGAGTGTTGCCAAATGCATCAATTTTAATCGGATCGCGAGTTTTGTTGCACCTTTAGTATTGTAGCTGTATTATATGATTAGTGTTAATATTGATAAAACGCTGGTAGATAAAAATAAACCTATTATTTAATTTTCAAACATTCTTTCCAATTGTTTTTAGGTACTGTGCTATTGCTTGGTATTCTATCATGTCTTTTTTTGCTAGGATCTTTTGGATGGGGATTTTATTTAACAATATCAAAAACGTGGATCTAATTGAAGTAAACTTTGGACAGTCATAAAGCAAATGTGAAATGTTTTCTGTTACCGAGCATACGTCACAGCGGTCATTCGGTATTATGTTCCATTTTGCTAATCTTTCTTTTGTTGTGTTGTGACCGGATCTGATGCGAGATAATATGATTGTGTCTAAAGTTCCTAAGTGCATATTTTGGAACCACGGTGTTAGTGAAATTTTTTTACCATGTTCAAAGTGAAATTTACCTTTATCCACAGAAGCCAGACTGTATTGGTCTTGCCATATATTTATAGTTTCCTTTTTAAGAATATTTATTAAGTCTTGTAATGTGAAATTAGTCTGTTCAATTGTGTTTCGAGTGGTGCCTAATCTGGCCGCATTATCCGCTCTGTCATTGCCGACTAAGTTAATGTGGCCTGGAATCCACTGTACATAAATTTTTTCTATATTAGAATCCACTGCTAAATTAATCAAATGTTTGATTAAGTAGTTGTCAGTTTCACTGGGATTTTTCAGTAGTGTGCAAGCACTCTTTGAGTCCGAAAAAATGGTTATTTCTTTAATATGATTGGTTTGTGCATATTCTATTGCTTTGACTATGGCTACTATTTCTGTATTCATAATTGAGAAACCTATTTTTAATCTATAGCTGAAGGACATCTTTTCTGCTGGATCGTAAATGCCTAAACCAGGAATGGAATCTAACAGTGAGCCATCCGTGTATAAGTGGTAAGTGTTCTTATATTTTGTTTTTATTAATTCTGTAACAATCTGCTTCTGAATTGATGTGGATAGATTTGATTTTTTCAAGTTATCTATTGAATCTCTTACTATGATTTTATTTTCAATGGTTGATGAATTGGTAAGTTTTATGTTACTATTGAGTTGAGCAAAATGAAAATTGTTGAGAGATGCATTTTTTTCCAAAAAGGTTGTATGTCTAGGTAGATAGTTCTGTTGCATTAATTCTGAAAAAAATTTGGTGATTGGGCTATTATTATAAAAAAGTGTCTTAGCTATTTCCTTTAACGCAAGAATTTCTGCTCTCAATTTTAGTGGTATTTCTCCAGATTCAAATAATACTACATGGTTTGGGGTGGAATTCAGCAATCTCATGGATGTTCTAAGTGCTAGTAGATGGACTGTTTCTAGTTTTGCAAAGTTTGTCTTAGCTGCAGCTGCTACTATTGTGATACCATATTCTAGGTGAGGCTTAACTATTGCTTTAGTGATTTTCAACATTTGTTCAGGATGTGCACCACTGCGTTTATTTGATATCATTTTAAGTATATTAATTTTACGTTTGGCTTTTGTACATGCATGTTCGATGTGGTTTTTGAATAATAATTTATGGTCTATTATAATTCCAAGGAATTTGTGGTTTTCCTTTATTGCAATTGGTCTATTGTTAATACGGATTGCAATGTTTGGGTTAAATTTGTTGGTGAAAATAATCGATGCTGATTTCTGCGGGTTTAATTTAAAGCCTAATTTGTTGAGTTCTATTGTTATTTTTGAGAGAACTGCATTCGATTTGCTGGTCGCATTTGCCACACTAAATCCTTGAACTACTACTGTAAAGTCGTCTGCAAATTGTATAAGTGTTTCGTCTTCCTGTATTATTTTGTGCACGACCTTTGTATAGAGGTTGAACAATACTGGTGATAGTGGGCACCCTTGTGGGAGTCCGCTGTTAGTTATGTTGGTAATCTCAGTGCCATCACTTAATCTTAAAATTGTTTTCCTTCTTTTAAGGTAATGGAATATCCAGTTTACAATATGATTGGGAATGTTTTCTGTTTGAAGCGTTAGTAACAGTTTGTTCATATTAACGTTGTCAAATGCTTTCGTTAAGTCGAGGAATGTGGAAATCAGAACCAATCCTTCTCTCTTTGATTGCTGGACCATTGAAACTAGATAGTTGACGCAATTGATTGCAGATGTATTTCTCTTGAAACCAAACGAATTGATTGGTAGAATGTCGTTAGTTATAATGAATTCTGTTAATTCTTTTTTGACTATACAGTTTATTAATTTCAACGGCACGTTCATCATCGCCAACGGCCTGTATGATTTATGGTCATTCGGGTCTTTATCTGCCTTAAGTATAGGCACTATTTTAATGGATCTCCATTCTTCAGGAATGTTTCCCGAATTGAGAACGTCATTTAATAGTTCGGTTAATCTTATCTGTAAATTCAAATTTATTCGTTTTAAGATGTAAAAAGAGAGAAGGTCTGGTCCAGGTGTTGAATGATCTTTTTTTGAGTATATAATTTTCCGAACGTCTTCAAAGATTATTTTTGTGTTTTGATTAGTTGATAAAGGTTTATATTGGAAGTCTGTTGCTATTGGTGGAAAATTTTGTTCCATGAATTGGGTTGCTAGACGATGATCACTCAGCAGGATTGAATTATTTTTAGTTGGATGTCCCCCTCCTATCATCCTTACTTTGTTCCATAGCTCTTTTTGGGGTATATCTGAATTTATGGAATTAATGAGCTCTTTCCAACATTCTCTTTTTCCTCTTCTTATTTTCCTTTTCAGGATTGCTTTGGCTTTTTTGAATTGCTTTAGATTTTCTAAGGTTTGATTTTTAAAAAACTCAGACATTTTCGCATTTTTAGTAATTAACAATCCCTCTATTTCCTTGGTCCACCAGGGTTTTGGTGTTCTCTTGAGTTTTCCTACATTAATTATGTATGTTGATGCTTTTATTTGTTCTGTAACTATTGGAGAAAAATCTTCAGCTGAGTGGATCATTTGAGGTTGTATAGAATTAATTTTTTCTATTGCTTGGTTCTTATTTAGGAACTTTTCTGGTATGTTGTTCTTGTAAATTGAATTATCTATTTCTATTTTAATGATCTTATGATTACTAAAGAAGTCATCATTCAGAACCATCCATTCAGATTTACATGCCAATGTTGGCGAAACAAAAGTGAGGTCTATTGCTGAGGGTATTGTGTCTGGTGGTTTAATTAGTGTACTCGTTCCATCATTTAATAAAACGTAATTTCTATTTTCTAGCATATGCTCTAAAAGTTCCCCTCTTGGACAGTTTGGGTGAAGTGGATTCCATAGTTTGTTGTGAGCATTAAAATCTCCTGCGAGAATTATTGGTTTATTTTGTTGTTCGATTGTATCTAATAGTTGTTTTAGAGGGTTTTTAATATCATTGTTGTTTACAGGCAAGGGTGGTATGTATATTGATAGTATTAGCATTTTGGGGATGGTGTTCAAGGTTTCTATTGCTATTGCTTCTATTGGGTCTATTGAAGGTAACTTAAATTCTTTTATTGCTATTTCATTTCTTATAAGGCAGCCTACTCCTCCATAACCAGTTAGTCTCGATTTCTTGTAGAAATTATAACCTGTAAATTTAAAGTTTTCCTCTGGCCTTAGCCATATTTCACTTAATATTGCTATATCGACAGCTTCTTTTTGTAGGAAATTTTTGATAAGTTCCCGCGTGTCCACGGGTCTTATACTTGTAACGTTGTTCTGTATTATTTTTAATTTTCTAAGTTTAGTATGATCCATTGTTGTATGTGTGTGTGTGTTTTAGATCATTTCTGATTGTGTATCGTGATTTATGTCCGGGTTTATTATGGATTCTAATTGATTACTTATATTTATTAATAGGAGGTCTTGTTCTATTGTTTCTGTTTTATCTGTGTTTTTAAGAATGATGTTTTGGATGGCCTGGATTTTTTTGACTATTCCTGTCAAGTTCAGTTGTACTATTAACTCCTGTTTAATTTGATGTATGAATTTTTCCATCTCTGTAGTTTTAAAAGGATTGTCTCTGAAAATATGTGGCTCTTCTTCATACTTGTCAGCTTGTGGAAATTTATTTTGTTGGGAGATGATCTTCGTATCTCTCGTTGGTCTTCCTCGCGTTTGATTTTCGTTCGTAATTATGTTCTTCCAACTTTGTTTGTAAGAGTTCCCTGCCTCACTGTTGTTACTGTTCTTATTCAGTTCCTCTCGTTCTGGCAGACTTGGAAAGTCCCTGATCAGATCGATTCTATTCTGCACTGACTTTTGCTTCTTCGGATATTTCTGCTGTGCCTCAAAGTAAGATGTTTTATTCATTGCCATTTCAACTCTTATCTTGTCTTGCCTATCTCTCTCAGGACAATTCCTATCTGATGCCTTATGACCTCCTCCACAGTTTATACATTTCATTGTTGTTGAGTTGCAATTCTTTTCTTCGTGTTCTAATCCACAAATGCAGCATTTAACGGTATTTGCCTTGCATGTCTTCTGTGCATGTCCATACCTCCAGCATTTATAGCATATTCTTAAAGGAAAGATATATGGCTCACACCTAACAGTTATTCCATAAATTTCTACGGATCGTGGTAGATACTGGCCCTTTGCATATACTTTAATCGAAAATGTTGGAACTAGCTTCTTTTCAGGTGTCATTTTCATTATTCGTTCAATCTTTTCTATTTTGATATTACCACTATACAAATTATCCATTATGTCCTTTTCTGATAAAGATTTTGCTACATCTCTAACTACTCCTATCGTTTGTTTGTACATAGTTGGAACGTATACCTTATAATTGAATTCTTTTAACAATTTCGAATTAATCAGTAGTTCTGCGTCTCTCGGTTTATTGTACGTGAGTTGAAATCTGCCTCTACCTACCGATTGCATTTGCTTGTAATTATTTACTTTCATGTTTGCAAGCATCTTTGCCACCTCCATTGGGTGAGGGTAACTGTCTTTATTGTCTTGATACTTTTTGATTGAGTCTTCGTTTTTCTCCTGTTCGATAATAAATGTTGTATAGTCCGTGTTCTTAATCCAACCATCATTATATTTCGCATCAGTCCTGTCTTTGTCCTGTCTATTCATTTTATTTGTTGTTCCTGTTCCAGTCCGTGTTGTGTTATCTACTGTATTTTTAGATGTTCCTACTGTATGTTGTATGTCTATGTTCATGGATGTACCTTCATTTATTTGATTTTGAGTACTGCCATTTTGAAATTGACCTGTTCTGGTATTGGTGTTCACGCAGTGCACTAACCTGTTTCTCTTATTGTCGACGCCATTTTCTATATCTTCTTGTTTGGATTTGTTTGTCCTCAACTTTCTTTTCTTCAGGGGATCATCCCCATCTCGACCATCCCCGTCGTCAAGATCCATTGGCCTTTTCTTACCAGCAATTGACTGTACTCCAAACAATAATGCGAATGGAATTTGCTTTTTTAGTTTTATCTTCTTAAAATCTATAAGTAGGAGAAAAAAAAACTTAACACTAGTCTATATACAGCACTCTTTTACTCTAGGATTATCAAAACTTAATTTTTGTTCAATTTAATATTTCGACGCGTTTAAAAAGAAATCACAAGCCTTGTCTGAAACGATGTTGTCTTTTCAAACGATGAACAGCGAACATCTACATGATCGCCAGCAATAAGAACGCAGATGTGGAGCGTAACAAGATTGCAACCTTTTTGTGGCTCATAGGTGAGCGTGGAGTGGAAATATATAATACACTTTTTCCGAACGCCGGTGATGTTGACAGTATGTTTGGAGAGATGGCTACGAATAATGCTCCTGATGCTGTGAATGCGGCTGCTGGTGGACCTGTTCAACGTAAGTTGGCGGAGGTAATTACTGCATTTGATGGGTACTGCCTTCCGCGAAAGAATGTGGCCATGGAGGCATTTAAATTCAATATGATCGTACAAAAGGAAAAGCAATCATTCGCGGATTTTGAAACAGCCCTTCGCACCCAACTGGCGTATTGTGGAATTTGAATGCGCTGCTTGTCAAGCGTCGTATGCAGATCGGATGCTCCGTGATCGCATCATAATTGGTGTTCAAGACAAGAAACTTCAACTGAAATTGCTCGATGGGAAGGACGAACCATTGCGGAGTGTTGTAGAAACATGTAAGATATTTGAAGCGGCTACGGAGAATAAGCAACTACTGGATAACAAGGCACACCATGAAATGCACGTCATCATAGAGGAACCTATCAACAAAGAGAAGGACGAAATAGCAGTAGTGAAGAATGCGGCGTGTTATAATTGTGGGGACAACTACAACGCAAGACATCGTCTGTTTTGCCCAGCGAGAAATGTTAGCTGCGACGCTTGTGGACGGCGTGGCCACTTCAAAAAGTTCTGCAAGTCATCGTCAGGTGAGAATATAGCAGATCGGATTAGCCGAAAAATTAATGATAAGTACAAGCAAACCAGAGAGACTGTGGACTATCTCAACTGGCGTGAATCAGGTAATTCTGCACCAAATCAAGATGTAAGTTATGATGAATCCAAGGTAACATTACATCGTTTGTCCGATTTACACTATAGAATGAACTCGAATTGGGGTATCGAGAGGGTGTCACGCGTCAGGTGGACCAAACGTTATATGATCGAAGACAACCTGGTGGATTTCAAACTGGACACAGGGGCTGATGTGAATTGTATTCCAATAAAGTGCGTGAAACGGTTAAATGTCCCCTTGATTTATGATGCGTGTGTTCCTAACGTTGTAGATTACAGCTCAAATAAAGTCA
This sequence comes from Aedes koreicus, assembly GCA_024533555.2. Classification (NCBI taxonomy): domain Eukaryota; kingdom Metazoa; phylum Arthropoda; class Insecta; order Diptera; family Culicidae; genus Aedes; species Aedes koreicus. The sequence goes on along the minus strand of JAHHFK020005720.1, from coordinate 112,293 downwards.
ACATTCATGGTCGTATATCTCTTCCCTGTTTCGATCCTGATAAGAAGGTTACTCATAATGTAAAGTTTGTGGTCGTTGATGATTCATTTGAAGCAATATTAGGACTTGAAACTTGCATAGCTTTTGGTCTGATCGAACGTCTTGATGCTGTAAAGTTTGTTCCAGAGTTCCCCGTTGAAAAATCAGAATTTGTAAAACAGAATCAAGCTATTTTCGAAGGTTTGGGCAAATTTCCCGGTACGTGTTCTATTGTTCTCAAAGAAAATTCGGTGCCTACACTTCATTACAAAAAGCGTATTCCAATAAGTCTTCATGATCGATTGAAAGTTGAACTAACGTCTATGGTTGAGCAGGAAGTCATTTGCCCTGTAGGTTACCCGACTGACTGGGTAAATAACATGCAAATTGTTGAGAAACCCAATGGGTCTCTAAGAATTTGTCTTGACCCTAAACCATTGAATGCCTGCATAAAGCGAGAGCACTTTTTGATCCCAAAGAGTGAGGATATATTAAGTCGTTTGAACGGTAAGCAGATATTTACAGTTTTAGATTTACGTAATGGGTTTTGGCAAATGGAACTCGATCGTCAAAGCTCAGACTTGACCACGTTTATGACTCCATTCGGTCGTTTTCGGTGGAAGCGTGTACCTTTTGGGATTAGCAGTGCACCAGAGATGTTTCAAAAACGCATGGTTCAGTTGTTTGGCGATCTCGACGGAGTTGAAGTTTATTTCGATGACATGTTAATAGCCGGCAACGATTACAATGAACATGATTCTATTTTGTCAAAAGTTCTGCAGCGAGCTCGTGAAAATAACATCCGATTCAATCCGTCAAAAATACAGTATCGAAGTAATGAAGTGAAATTCATGGGTCACCTTGCTTCCAAGGGATCTGTTGCACCGGATTCTTCATATATACAAGCAATTGTTGACATGCCTAAGCCATGCAATAAATCAGACGTTTTACGGATCCTTGGTCTATTGAAATATCTGGGCAAATTTATTCCAAATCTCTCGAAACGCACTACTAATCTTCGAAATTTAACCAGAAATGACGTTGAGTGGGATTGGACTGTTGTCCATGATAACGAGCTGAATGATTTATTGTCCTCAATAACTAAAACCCCGGTTTTGGCGATATTTGATCCCAAGAAACAAGTCGTTATACAAACGGATAGCTCAAAAGATGGCATGGGCAGCGTCATTATGCAGGATGAAAAGCCCATAGCGTTTGCCTCTCGAACATTGTCCAAAAGTGAACAGAAGTGGGCACAAATTGAAAAAGAGTTGTTGGCCATTGTATTTGCATGTGAGAGATTCCATCACTATCTCTATGGTCGTAGCTTTGTTGTTCAATCAGACCATAAACCTTTGGAGGCGCTGGTAAAAAGAGATATAGACGACGTTACACCTCGTCTTCAGCGTATGTTTCTGCATCTATTAAAATATCCGCGTATGGAAATAGTGTATACGCCAGGAAAAAATTTGCTCGTTGCTGATTGCCTATCTAGAGCGAGCCTTCCAGACGATGATGATTTTATTGAAGAGCTAAGTGGTATGATTCACACAGTATCACAACAAGTGTGTCTGTCGTCTGATAACTACAAATTTTACCTTGAAAAGCTAAGTAAGGATGAACGGTACGGTCGTGTTGTCGGCTACGTTGAAAATGGATGGCCCGCTTTCAATAAGCTCGATGACTTAAGTCAGCTTTTCTACAAACATCGGGACACATTACACTATGAAAACGGATTGCTATTCAAGGATCATCGGTTGGTCATCCCTACGGTTATGCAGAAATGTATATCAAACTGGTTACACGCGCCACATTTAGGCATCGAAAAAACACTGGCCCGGGCAAGAACGCAATATTTCTGGCCAGGTATGACAAATGATATCACTGAGCTTGTCAAAAGTTGTTCGGTTTGTGAGAAGTTTACTAGGAATTTACAGAAGGAACCATTGATACAAGCTCCAGTGCCGGACTATCCTTTCCACCGTATTGGTATTGATTTGTTTGAATATGCTGGATATGATTATGTCGCTATTATTGATGCGTACTCTGGATACGTACTTTCTGAGCGGCTACGTGAGAAAACAGCTTCGCATGTGATCAGAGTTCTCGACCGGATTTTTTGTTTACATGGGTACCCTAGCCAGGTTCGCTGTGACAATGTTCCTTTCAACTCTTCTGCGTTTGACTCGTATGCGAACAAGTGTAACATCGATTTCAAATTTTCAAGTCCACGATACCCACAGAGTAATGGTTTGTCGGAAAAAGGTGTTTCAATTGCGAAAAATATTCTCAAACGATGTGTTGAGCTAAGTGAGATTGAGCTATTTCAATACCGTCTGCTGGAATATAATTCTACTCCCGTTTCTAGCATGGGTCTTTCGCCAGCAGAGCTGTTTTTTGGCCGCCAACTTAAAACTCGCCTTCCAATATCAAGTCAATTGCTTATTCCTAACAACCCCAACAGAGATGAAATTAGGAATAAGATATGTCGAAAGCGGTACAAACAAAAGTATTACTATGATCGTTCAGCAAAAGGTTTGTCAGTGTTGAACCAGGGTGAAAGGGTTTTGTTTAAGAAGAATGGTAAAACATGGCATTATGGAGAAATCGTACGGAGTGTTAACGGAAGATCGTATGTAGTCAGAGATCCTTTCGGTAATCACTTTCATCGGAACAGGCGTTTTATCACTCGAACGATGAATGAAAATTTTGACCCAAGTGATGTACTTTACGACGACCATGTACGTAAGAAAACGAGCTCTTCAAAACCCCCCTCTCCTCCTTGCTCTTCTCAACAGCAAATATTTTCAGAGACCCCTGTGTTCCAGCCAAGTATTATGAGTTCTCCTGTGGCTAAAACCCCTCAAGTACAAGAACCTATTTTGTCCGAATGTGATTTGTCCGAATCATTGTCATATTATGACGCTGATCAATGTAGCTTTGGACACGACTTGGAGCTAAATGCCTCGAAAACCTCGGGTTCCAAAGATCAAGGTCCACTGGCGCGTGACAACCTATACAAAACTAGAAGCGGTCGAACCATTCGACCACCAAGTAGATATAATGATTAGATTACAATCCTATCCTCAACACCTTCTTTCCCAAATCTGTTGTATTATATTAACCCCGAGTTACCGCGGGCACTCCGGTCTATCCTAGTTATTAACATTAGATTAAGCAAACATATGTAACCACATTCCTTGTAGAAAAGAAAAGAAAAAGAAGAAAGCATGTAATAATATTGTATAACTGGCAACAACGTTGTGTTGAACCAGTCTTCCTTTCTAGAGTTTTAGTTAGTATCAAATGTGTTATCAACTGGTAGAGAGGTCTAAATACATTGCATCAACGTGTAACCTCGTGTTTTGTTTCTACTATTCTGCCACTTCCTACAGTTTGTTTTTAAATAAAAAAGAGGAGGGGAGGGGGGGGTGGTTTTTTTTTTAAACAATATAATCTAAATAGAAAGAGAAGAAGAAAAAAATAAAAAAAAGAAGGAGAGGGTGGGTTATGAGAAAAGGGGAAGTGATATGGGGGTTTTTTATTATTTTTTTGTTTGTGGGTTGGGTGGGTTTTTTAAGTTGTGTTCTTCCCCCCCCTTTTTTTTTTTTTTTGTGGGTGGGGTTCCTTTTTTCCCCCCCCCATTCCCGCCCCCCCCCCCCCCCTTTTACCCGCAAATACCACCGGGTGGAAGACATTTTTTTGGGCGCTCTCTCCCCTTTTTTTAAAAACCCGAAGTTTTTTGCGCCGGAGTTTGATAGAAAAAAGGACCCCCGGGTTCCCCCCCGGTTATAATTTTTTTTCCCGGAAATCCGCTAGTTATTGGAATATGGTGCTTTGCAATCTCAAACAGACGCTCCACAAACTCGTCAGAACAAGACGGTGGGTCGTCCGTGAAACTGACAAAGACCTCACATTCGTAATTTTTACAATCGGCGAGTTCATACTTCAATCGTGGATGGCAAGAAGAAACTGGAGGTGCTCGATTCATGGAAATTACATGAGGGAAATGATCGCTTCCACAACAATCGTCGTGCACTTTCCAGGATAGCTGGGTAGCAAGACTGTGTGAACATATAGACAAATCAAGAGCTGAAGTTTTGCCGGAAGTGGGATCTATACGAATATGGCTGCCGTCATTTAAGAGGGCGTAACCATACTCAATAATTTGTTGAACTAAATATCCTCTGGGGTCGTTTGAAGAACTACCCCAGAGAGTTGAATGTCCATTGAAATCACCCATCAAAAGAACTGGGGATTTTATAAAGTCCAATATTGAGGATAACTGGGAAATAAGGATCTGGTTGGAAGCGGTGGTTTGATTTGGCGGGGAGAAATAAAGTCTAGTTCAACTGCTATTGCTATCAGTGAAGAGGAAATATTGATTTTACCGTGAGGGATATCAGTTTTATTTGCAATTGCTGTACCGGGGTTGTCTGAGTTTTCGCAAATAAATAATTTGTAGCCGTTTATGAAATTGGAGAGGATTTTGGATTCGGGGACCATTGTTTCTTGTAAGGATAGGGCAATAGGATTAAATTGGGAAATTAGAAGTTGCAATTCAGATAATCTTGTGCGTAAACCTAAGAGATTCCGTTGCAGAGCCAAATAAATACCGAGCGGAAGTTGATTGGGGGAGAGCTGTTCATTTGTTGGGTTTGTTGTGGGGGCCATGGTTGAATTGTTTGGGAAGTGAATTCAAAGTCGAGTCCTTTGGGCTTTGCATTTGTTGGTAGTAGCGGGGGTCTTTTTTGTAATCGGGGGATGGATTTCGGTGGTGTAGTGCCGTTTATGCATATTCTGAGCGCCTAACCTAAGGGAAGCTGCACTTACCTTCGAGGAAGTCGGCGCCACAATTTGACCAGCTGCTGTTTCTTCGGATGCCGGAAGATGGGCGCTTCAGTCGGTTTCCATGTCCAAGAATCTGGCTTTTTCCATAGCCAGAACCTTCTTGCTTCGCTGCTTGTTCTTCTTTCGTTCCAATTCGTCGATCCTGTGGACAGTTTCTCAATCGTTTGCATGAACTGCTTGATTGTATCGTCCTTCTCTTAAAGCAGTTTAGATTCGCTGGTGGTTTGGCGGCTTACTACTAGTCTTTGCTGTACCTTGCTAACAGCAGCATAGGAGCTGCCGCCAGCTTGAGTTTGCCGGATTGCTTCATACTCTGATATACCTTTGGTATACTGCAGACGCAATACTTCCTTCGCCATGATGTAGGTTGGGCAGTTTCGGCTGGATGGTTTCCATTACAGTGGAAGCAAAAAGCAGATGCAGAGCATTCCTCTTCCAAGTTGTGATCTTTTGAGCAGTTCCTGCATTTCGCCTCTGACTTGCATCGAAACTTGGTGTGGCCATAACTGTAGCATCGGTAACAGATAGTCGGGTTGGGAACACATACACGGGTCAAAATGCGTAGTGGGTCGACTCGAATGTGTTCGGGGCCACTGTTCCATCGAACGTGACGATGACTGTTGGCGTATTAACTTTCTTGCCATTTCTTTCGGTGCGGAAAATGCGCTTCACCTCGATGACGCCCATTTCCTTCAGTCCGGCAACCAGTTCTTCATCCGTCATTTCCTACGTTTCACGGCAGGAAAACACACAACGACATCTGTTTAGTCTGGGATGGGGGACCACGGACATAACAGAACCATCACACAATTTCTTCATTGTTAGCAGCTTCCTTGTTTGATCAGCGCTACGTACTCGTAGCACATAACGGGTTCCGTTTCCTTCGGTTGTAGTGCCATCGATTTCTCCAACGAGGTCCATCATCGATTTCCCGACTATGAAAGGATTTAGTTTCTTCTCACCTTCTTCGCCTTGCAGCAACAGAATTTGAACGCGACCAAAACCACCGGAATTCATCCAATCAGGAACCGTTGAGCTGCCGTCCATCAATGCGATGGGCCTCCCAGGGTCCCACCCTGAATTTCCCGCCATCGTGTCAATGTCACTAAAAGTGTTCTCTATTATTTTCTTCTTACACTAGTATCGTATGAAAAACGATCTAAATAATTCATACGCAATAACTGAATCGCACGCAATTAATGCCTCACTTCTTCCAATTAACTTATTCGCCTGCGACGCACGAGAACGTTCACGTCTGTACTTGTTCGCACTGGTGTAAAAAGCGTCCGTACGCAATAACAGCTAGCAACTCAATACTCTGAGCTAGAACTGTTGCTTACGGCTATTTTTATATGCTTGGCAAAGACAAAAAGGTTATATTTGTGATACATTTTCTTTTCTCATTCGTCGATAGAAGCTTATTGCTGAATGGCTCAGCGTACCCTCAACGTAGTGACTCGGTTGACTGTACCATTTTTGTTCACGGAATGTGAAGCATACCGTCAGTTTGAATTTGAGCTGGTACAGTTCGGATCGCACACGAATGATGCTGTAAACGAGAGTGCACGGATCCATCGGTGTGCATGCACTAGGAACTTTCGCTATTGCGAACATCATCCCCCGGGCGATGATCGCCAGAATCCAGAGGCCCCTCTGTTTGACGGTTGTCCTCTATTGGAAGAATAGAAAGTTTAGTTATCGATCGTCTAAAGATAGTATTCCCCACTTTGACATCAACCACCCTTATTGGATTGTCTTCCCCGGGATAGACTTTTGTGATTACAACCAATTTCCACAGTTGCGGGGGGAGAGTCTTGTCTTTTAGAAGAACCACTGTACCAGTCCGAACGTTTGAAAGGCGAACAAAGTTTTCCCCCCTTGGCTGAAGACTAAGGAGATAATCGTGTGACCATGATCTCCAGAAGTGTTCCCGTATCTGCTGCAAGTGCTGCCATCGCGACAAACGGTTTTTTTGAGACCTTCGTAAGAGGGTTCGGGAACGGCCGTCATTGGGCGACCAATGAGATAATGAGCTGGAGTGCTAACCTCACCCTCGGTAGGATCATCCGAATGTGAAAAGAGCGGCCTCGAGTTAAGTATAGCTTCTACCCGTGTTAGTAAAGTGTAAAATTCTTCAAATGTCAACGACGTTCCCTTCAGAATGTGCTTTAGATGATATTTTGTGCTCTTCACAGAAGCTTCCCAAATCCCTTCGAACTCAGGGGCGTCTTGCGGTATAAAGGGCCAGCTAATTTCCTTTGTCTGGCAAAATGACTCGATTTGATTCCCTGCGACATTCTCACGAAACATTAGATACAACTCATGAAGCTCAATCTTATCACCTCGAATGGCGCGGATGGAGTAACGCGACCTTTTAGAAAATTGCTCATGTACTCTGCCACACCTCGTGGCTTCACCCGGAAACACTCAGCACATCCCCTTGTAATTTTTCTTTCGGCGGATCGTGAGCCCAACAACCAGAAACGTTGACGAAGAGCTGACAAAAGACCAGAAGGGCCAATGTGCAAATGCTCCAAGTGGTATTCACGAATAATCAAATCAGTGAGTGGATGTTTGGGCAAGACACATTGGTGTTTCGCATCGAATGTTATTGAGGATTTCTGAATTCGACCACCTACTCGCAGAGCCCCTTCATGCAAAAACGGTCAAATTTTTGACCCTTTGAATTTCATCAGGCAGAGACTCACGTTGAATAACTAGCAGGGTTGTATGGAGTGCTGCTCGAAGTTCTGGGATTGAAAGACATCTTCTTTTAATTCGATCCTCCGAATTCTTAGTACGACAGTTTTTGAGGAATCGCTGAATATAGGCCAGAACACGTTGTAATTTACGCAAAGATCCAAATTTTTTGAAGAGCGGAAGATCATCACCGTTTATCATTGCCGTGACCGTAGTAGACTTCATTTCGGGCATCAAGACATCAGGAATCGGATCGAGAACGGTAATCCCTTGATTGAAGGAACGGTGGTCCGTCCCACCATAATGAGTTGGTTTTCAAACCACCTGGTAGCTGCCCACGGGAAATTACATCCGCAGGGTTCTCTTTCGATCGAACGTAACACCATTGGTAGTGACCACTGTCTTTTGTTATTTATACAACTCGGTACTGAACGAAAGGCTGTAGTTTAGCAGGTGCCTTTTGCAGCCACGAGAGGACGATCTGGCTGTCCACCTAAAGGCAAACGAAGGAAAACTGAATTTTCAAAGTCGAACTAATTTTCTTCACCAATCTCGATAGCAATGCTGCCGCAAACAGTACTTTGCGAGTTGGTCAAACATTTTAGCGATTTCTGAAAACAACTGACGCTTTGTCACAACTATATCCTTGGATGCAGAAGGCTGGCTGAACAGGAACTCGTCATTTTTGGGATTCCACGCCAATCCGAGTGTCTTCATTACTTCGTTAGCAGACAGATCGTCGAGACGTTCAAGTTTTTCGCGCTCAAGCTCCGGAACATCGTGTAAGATGGCCTTTTCTGTGGCACATCACTTATGAACCGGAAACTACCCTTGGCCAATATAGCCTGGAATTGCTTACGACATTCAATGGCTTCTTGAATCGTATTCGCACCCGATAACACATCATCAACATAACAGTCCTCTTGTATTACGCGAGCTGCGAAGGGTAAATTTTCGCCTTCATCGACACTGAGCTGAACTAGTGACCTTGCTGCCAGAAACGGTGCAGCGGAAGTACCGTACGTGACGGTCACTAATTCAAGGACTTTAATGGGTTCAGTTGGTTTAGAGCGCCAGAAAATTCTTCGGAGAGCAGTCTGATCAGGGTTCACAAAAATCTGCCGATAATTTTTTTGAATATCAGCTGTTAAAACAAACGGATGTTTACGAAACCTCGAAAGAATTAGCATGAGCATAAGCATGAGCATGATTGACCGCCCACGGATGCAATTCCGTTATTGCCAGATCAGCAGTATTTTCACAAAGAACCAACAGATGATGTTTGGGACTAACATACATCTTCAATGTGTAAAAACTGGTAACCCATTATAAAGCAATACCGGCGCCGGCCATGCCCGAATGCTGGTCAAGTAGGGAATGGGAAGGAACGTGTTGACATGATACTCGCTTTGAAGGAAGCCGAGAAATCCTCTGCACTTCCACGAGAAATCACTGGGATGTTGGATATTTGGGGAAAGGTTAGCAGCAGGGTCCGTTTTTGGTTAACGATACGCTGAAAGTATATAGCACTATCTGCCAAAAGCAATGGACCGCTCCAATGTGACTGAAAAGAGACAAGCATAACGAAAAACAAAACAAAATAGACGAGATAAAATAAAACAGGATATTAGATATTGTCTTCAAAATATGTAGAAATAAATTATTTGTTGCTTTGCAAACCAGCTCTCCTTGATGTCCTAGATGGCCAAGTCCTGCTGGACCTGCAGCATCAAAATTCACTTTGGCACAATTGTGGTATTTTCCTCTAAAATCTAGTTATAGATATTGGCACTTGGTTGCAGGAAACAGAATCAATAAGAATAATAACTCGATGATGACATCTAACTTTACACGGTTGCTAAACAATACACACTATCTCCCCCCACAATACCCGTGGACGACGACACTTTGGACCTGAGCTCGCTTGAGGAAAAATCACTAACACACAAAAGCGCAATTGATTGTATGCAGTTTTTGAATGAATCGCAAGCACGGCGCGATCTCCTTTTACGCCACACTCTTCTAACTTCAGCTCACCGGAACCAATTACATACTCAAACTAGTAATCCGCGACGCAGAACAATGCGACGCGCGACGAAGTGCTACTGCCGTACACGTCGTGCTAGATGTTACCATTGTTGTTGCTGTTGCCGCTGATGCGATGCAAACTACTGCCAACACACACAACTACGTACCTCTCTATCTTCACGTTTTGATGAATCGCATCCAGGGTGGACGAATAAAAAAAATCCAATCCACCAAACTCACACCAACACCACTGCGCTTCTCGGGGCTGCAAAATGGTGAGTAGATAGCTGGGATGGAGCGTGCGTCCTCGCAACATAGAGGACTATGGTCCTCACAAGTTCCTACCTCATGCTTCCACGGGTCAAGAGATGACAAAGACCGCCAGCTAAGGGTTGCGTACTTAGCTGGTAGTGCAGCCTGGGCACTGTTGTCCTTCTGACTTCAGCTAGATTGAGGAGGTGCGTTCCGAGCGTCTGTCCACCAAGGAGGTGCGGCTCAAACAGCGTCTGTCCTGGCATCCAGCGGCTGAGTAAGAAACGCTGTATCGCGTCAACTATACATTAGGTGGCAGCCGCACCAAGGCGATGTAGGCAGCGTGACCCGGTAAAGTAGCATGCTGAAATCTTACCCTACCACGGAAAATGGAAGTATTCTTTATACGGTATATAATTTCAGATCATCCATGGAATTCCCAAGTGTTGTATAATAATTTTGAATTGTTTTCTTCCCCCGTGGCTATGATAATGCAAGTCCGTCTACAATTGCAGCAGGATCAGCAGACATGCAGACATTACAAATATAATTGTTATTATCATTTTATATTATAACATCCCTTCACAATATTTTTTTATGCTATTTTCAGCTTTGCATTTGCATCGTTGTAAGTTTTGGCCCACCTAACTCACGTTATGTATTTGAAAAGATAGGATGGTTTTTACCTTTTTTTTTAAAGAGAGAAATATATACGACAAATTCTACAAAAAAAAATCGTTTTGGATTTATTGAGTTTCCGTTTTTGGGCAGTAATCATACTCATATGAAATTTATTTGCCTGAATTTCCTTTGTTATTTTGCTAGGAGGCCAGGTGATCAATTTTATTTCATTATATCACGTTGGAATTTTCGCTATTTTAGAGTTTCAATTATCTAACATCGCAGCGGAAGAGGCAAATAGCGGCATTTAATTATTATATGTACATTATGTAGTATTTCTTTACAACATCGTATTATTTCCATCATATCATACCCTTCAAATTTTCATACAAAAAAACCTGATTTAGACGGTATCTGGCTTAAACACGAAATATCCCTTCAATTTATGACATCTAGCATTCCATATATGTCCAGTATATAACGCAGAAAATTACAGCTGTGGTAGGCTTTTGAAAATTACGGAATCTGTGGTAGGCTTTTGCACTTATTGCTGAATGTATTTTTCATTTCCGGTTTGCAAATGGACTTTTTACCAATTCTGAGCTGAGCAGATTCAGGCAGCGCTGTGTGCCATTTGGCTAGTGTTTGATTTTACATTCAATCTTTGTCATTACTTCATCATAACTTACAATATCATTATATTTAGTAATATTATTTTATTGATTTTACTTCATAGATGATATAAACATTACTTATTGTTTTTTTTTTTGCCCATTTATCTTGTTTCCCTTCCAGTTAAATCTTCCATTCCTAACTCGGTAGCAATAACTATTAAATCAGCAAACATAAAAGCGGATTGCTGTTATAAAATCAGCATCAAGTAGCAAATAGTGACCATGGCAACAATAAATTAAAATGTATAAATGTTGGTTATAAAAAGTTTTTTTTTTTCAATAGATTTAACAAACTTTTTCAGGATACCTCAAATCAAGATTTTGGTGAAATGCTTGCTGTCGCGCTGAAAACGAACGAAAACGTGCTTAAGCGCAGAACCACAGAACTCTACACTTTAACATTTTACAACATTTCTTGCATTTCAGGATCAGCCGAATGAAGATCATATATTATAGATACAAATGCTTGTAGTATTTTTCATTTACATAAATATAGGCACCATTATATAAATGTTTCGGCATGGGAATGGGTGGGACCATCTGGGCACCCGATTGAAGCGCTCTGGATGGGGAGAGTGGGAATGCAAACACTTCATTGTTAACAGTTTGTGAATAGAGGCAGGCTCTTCTCCACCCCCATGGGGCATCCTCATGTTAGATAGCTTGCTCTTTTGACCAATTGTTCAGTCTTGTTGTTGGAAGGAGATTCTTTATATCCCTGAAGATACGTATAGGTGGTGTAGCCTATCGATCCACCCCTCCACGTTTTGCAGCTTCATACAATAACATGATTAGGATAATCAGTGGTTGTTAAAGCTTGATCAAGTCCCAACAGAGAGGAAGCCCATTGCGCTCGGACTTGATTTCAGTGCTACAGAAATGGGTGGTAGTACATATCATACATTTACCGACACGTGCATGTACTGCTAGATTGTGAAAATCAGGACATTGGTAGCTGAAATGACTTTTGGTACAAAAATGGCATGACAAACTACCAGCATCCGAGGCTGCCGCATGGACCTTAACGCTGGAAGGTTGGCACTATATTGAGCTGACTTTGCTGGTTGCGATTTAGTAGCAGACAGATAGTCTACCTCACACCATTCCAAAACTCGACACTGATCCCTTAAGAACGTCAACGTAGTATCCATATCTGGCAAATCACCATGGTTAGGAGTACGTTCCCATTGTTTCCGTGTGGCAGGGTCGAGACAAGACAACAAAATTGTGTTAATGATCAATCCCGCAGTTGCATCCACAGGTTGTTTCATAAATTTGAGCCCTTCAATGTTAGGCGTACAGATATCAACCAACTCCCTCAACTCCTTATGCGATTCCCTGTTCATTTTCTTCATACCCAATAGTTCGGAAATAGGCATATCAATGATGAAACGAGGATTTTATCATCTCACTTCGTTCAGCGAAAGAAGAAAGTTCGTTCGATCCAGCGCTCCTTTATTTTGGAAGATTTATTCGAGTGCGATCCTTGGAAATAATTAGTTTTTTTTTCTCAAAATCTATTCACTTCAGTGAAAGGAGTGAAAGTGAGTTTTTTTTTCTAACAAGGCAGTGTGGTTTTCCAGTGAAATAAGAAAATCAAGCAGTGCTTGCTGGCGAATTATCATCCCGCTCATTTTCGCTTCATCTCCGCGTGGTGAAGCTAACCAGCGATACACTTCTACATCGCCAACGGTCATCCGACATCGTCGAGCGAGTGCACCCGAAGGCGATCGGATTCACCCGTACACCCACGCAGCGCACCGTTCCCCGCTGCCCGCATAGAAGTGCGACGTTCAGGCATACGGTGCGTCAGCAGCAGTAGCAGCAGCAGCAGTAGCAACAGATCAGTAATATTAGTTAAGTTTTTTTTTCTCTGTATCTCATCCCACTAGAGTTTAGCGTTAATTTGTGTGTGTTCCTATTTTGTGTTTGTGTGTGATTTAAATTGTTGGGAGCGTTCAACGCTCCCACGAGTAAGGCAAATCGTGCATGTTGAAGAGGTTTCTTCGACATGGACGGTTTGGCTGAAAAAGTGCCTTTGCCACCTGATGATGGGGAGGCACAAACAAAATTCCGACCGCGATCGTATCCAATGGACTCGGTCGGTCCTTGGGTTGTCTACTTTCAGCCCAAAATCAAACCTCTGAATGTATACCAAATACCTACTGATTTGACGAAGCGATTCTCAGCCGTGACAGAGATCACGAAAGTTAAATTTAATAAACTTCGTGTTGTCGTCCCTAACCTGAAGCAGGCTAATGAGATTGCTTCCTCCCAGCATTTTACACTGGAATATAGAGTTTATATTTCAGCTCTTGATGTGGAGATTGTAGGAGTGGTCAAAGAGGCGAGTCTGTGCCCTGAAATTTTGGAGAAGCGGGCGGTTTGCCGATTTAAGAACCCTCTGCTTGGCCGATTTAAGAACCCTCCGCTCCCCCCAGTTCAGATACTGGAAGTAATAAAATTAGTGAAAATATCGCACAGCGAGGGTAAGAAAAAAGTTACCCCCACAGACTCGTTTCTGGTGACCTTTTCTGGCTCTGCTTTTCCGCACTACTTAGAACTGGACAAACTTCGGCTACCTGTGCGGTTATTTGTACCCCGGGTAATGATCTGCCAAAACTGCCAGCAGATGGGGCATACGGCCTCCCATTGCGGCAATAAGGCACGCTGCTCAACTTGCGGGGAGAAACATGAGGCTGGTCCCTGTGCAGATAACACACTAAAATACGTTTTCTGCAAGGGAACTCCTCCCTATGCTCTCTCGTCATGCCCGGCGTACAAACAACGCGGGGAACAATTGAAACGTTCTCTGAAACAACGTTCAAGGCAATCTTTTGCAGAAATGCTTAAGAAAGCCTCGCCATCCGATACCAATACAAATCCTTTTGCTCCTCTGTCAGATGACGAGTCTGATTCGGACTTGGTAGAGGAGGGGACATTTTTCAGTTTTCCGGAAGGTGCTTCACGGAAGCGAAGACGCATCCGAGCAGGGAAAATAGCTGAACAGAAGCCCCAAATCAACATGCCCAATTCAAAGAGCAGTGAAAATAAGGATAATCCAAATCCTCCTGGTTTTCGAAGTGCCAACTACACACAGGATTTCCCATCTCTCCCGGGGACATCCAAAACCTCGATGCCCCGATTTTAAGAACTGAAGCCCTCTCTTCAGCTGGGCTGTTCTCAGTTGATGATATTGTGGAAGGTATTTTCAAGTACCTCGAAATGTCTGATCCTCTTAAAAGCATTGTTAAGGCAGTGCTTCGCACTGTGAAAACTTTTTTGAAGAAATCAACATAAAAGTGGCCCCTCCTTGCAGCTATCATTTCCTTCGATGGATAATTTTCCAAATGAGGTCGGGGATTTGATCACTGCAGTGGAATTGTCGAAGTCTTATTCCTAAATTGGAATCATTTAAATTTTTAGCTCACAATATCGGTTGTGATGCATTTGCTCTTTGTGAAACATGGCTTTCACCCGAAATCGATCTTCCGATTCACGATTTCAACATTATTCGGCTTGATCGTGAGGATTCACGTGGCGGAGAAGTACTTTTGGGGATCAAAAAGTGCTACTCCTTCTATAGAGTGAATTTTCCTCCAATTCCAGGTATTGAAGTTGTCGCATGTCAGGCTGTTATTAAAAATAAAAGCCTTTGCATTGCTACCGTGAATATTCCTCCTAGAGCCCCAATTAACCAGAAAAAACTTTCAGACATTTGTTCGGTTCTTCCTGCTCCGCGGTTGGTCATGGGAGATTTTAACTCTCACGGTACAGGCTGGGGAGAACTGTACGATGACAACCGGTCTTCTTTCTCACTTCGTTCAGCGAAAGAAGAAAGTTCGTTCGATCCAGCGCTCCGTTATTTTGGAAGATTTATTAGAGTGCGATCCTTGGAAATAATTAGTTTTTTTTTCTCAAAATCTATTCACTTCAGTGAAAGGAGTGAATGTGAGTTTTTTTTTCTAAGAAGGCAGTGTGGTTTTCCAGTGAAATAAGAAAATCAAGCAGTGCTTGCTGGCGCATTATCATCCCGCTCATTTTCGCTTCATCTCCGCGTGGTGACGCTAACCAGCGATACACTACTACATAGCCAACGGTCATCCGACATCGTCGAGCGAGTGTACCCGAAGGCGATCGGATACACCCGTGCACCCACGCAGCGCACCGCTCCCGCTGCCCGCATAGAAGTGCGACGTTCAGGCATACGGTGTGTCAGCAGCAGCAGCAGCAGCAGCAACAGATCAGTAATATTAGTTAAGTTTTTTTTTTTTCCTCTGTCTCTCATCCCACTAGAGTTTAGCGTTAATTTGTGTGTGTTCCTATTTTGTGTTTGTGTGTGATTTAAATTTTTGGGGGAGTCCAACGCTCCCACGAGTAAGGCAAATCGTGCATGTTGAAGAGGTTTCTTCGACATGGACGGTTTGGCTGAAAAAGTGCCTTTGCCACCTGATGATGGGGAGGCACAAACAATATTTCGACCGCGATCGTATCCAATGGACTCGGTCGGTCCATGGGTTGTCTACTTTCAGCCCAAAATCAAACCTCTGAATGTATACCAAATAACTACTGATATGACGAAGCGATTCTCAGCCGTGACAGAGATCACGAAAGTTAAATTTAATAAACTCCGGGTTGTCGTCTCTAACCTGAAGCAGGCTAATGAGATTGCTTCCTCCCAGCATTTTACACTGGAATATAGAGTTTATATTCCAGCTCCTGATGTGGAGATTGTAGGAGTGGTCACAGAGGCGAGTCTGTGCCCTGAAATTTTGGAGAAGCGGGCGGTTGGCCGATTCAATAACCCTCTGCTCCCCCCAGTTCAGATACTGGAATTTAGAAAATTAGTTAAAATGTCGCACAGCGAGGGTAAGAAAAAAGTTACCCCCACAGACTCGTTTCGGGTGACCTTTTCTGGCTCTGCCCTTCCTCACTACTTAGAACTGGACAAACTTCGGCTACCTGTGCGGTTATTTGTACCCCGGGTAATGATCTGCCAAAACTGCCAGCAGATGGGGCATACGGCCTCCCATTGCGGCAATAAAGCACGCTGCTCAACTTGTGGGGAGAAACATGAGGCTGGTCCCTGTGCAGATAACACACTAAAATGCGTTTTCTGCAAGGGAACTCCTCCCCATGCTCTCTCGTCATGCCCGGCGTACAAACAACGCGGGGAAAAATTGGAACGTTCTCTGAAACAACGTTCAAGGCAATCTTTTGCAGAAATGCTTAAGAAAGCCTCGCCACCCGATGTCAATAAAAATCCTTTTGCTCCTCTGTCAGATGACGAGTCTGATTCGGACTTGCTTGAGGAGGGGACATCTTTCAGTTTTCCGGAAGGTGCTTCGCGAAAGCGAAGACGCATCCGAGCAGGGAAAGTAGCTGAACAGAAGCCCCAAATCCACATGCCCAATTCAAAGAGCAGTGTAAAGAAGGATAATCCGAATCCTCCTGGTTTTCGAAGTGCCAACTACACACAGGATTTCCCATCTCTCCCGGGGACATCCAAAAGCCTGATGCCCCGATTTTAAGAAAAGAAGCCCCCTCTTCATCTGGGCTGTTCTCAGTTGATGATATTGTGGAAGGTATTTTCAAGTACCTCGAAATGTCTGACCCTCTTAAAAGCATTGTTATGGCAATGCTTCCCACTGTGAAATTTTTTTTGAAGAAATTAACATTAAAGTGGCCCCTCCTTGCAGCTATCATTTCCTTCGATGGATAATTTTCCAAATGAGGTCGGGGATTTGATCACTGTTCTGCAGTGGAATTGTCGAAGTCTTATTCCTAAATTGGAATCATTTAAATTTTTAGCTCACAATATCGGTTGTGATGCATTTGCTCTTTGTGAAACATGGCTTTCACCCGAAATCGATCTTCCGATTCACGACTTCAACATTATTCGGCTTGATCGTGAGGATTCACGTGGAGGAGGAGTACTTTTGGGGATCAAAAAGTGCTACTCCTTCTATAGAGTGAATTTTCCTCCAATTCCAGGTATTGAAGTTGTCGCATGTCAGACTGTTATTAAAAATAAAAGCCTTTGCATTGCTTCCGTTTACATTCCTCCTAGAGCCCCAATTAACCAGAAAAAACTTTCAGACATTTGTTCGGTTCTTCCTGCTCCGCGGTTGGTCATGGGAGATTTTAACTCTCACGGTACAGGCTGGGGAGAACTGTACGATGACAACCGGTCTTCTTTGATATATGACCTCTGTGACAACTTCAATATGACCTTCTCACCACTGGAGAAATAACACGCGTGGCGGGTCCCTCCTCACTTGGCAGTAGGTTAGACCCTACACTTTGCTCGAATTCATTATCGTTGGACTGCACGTGGAATGTGATCCAGGATCCCCACGGTAGTGATCATTTGCCTATTAAAATTTCGGTTGCCACCGGGCTCACTCCGGCGGAATCCATCAACGTCACGTATGATCTAACTCGTAATATCGATTGGACAAGGTTCAAGACAGCAATAGATGAAGCCGTTACAACGGTAGAAGGGCTTCCACTGCTGGAGGAATATAACTGCCTCTCCAACCTGATTTCGGAAAGCGCGCTACAAGCTCAAACTCGAGCAGTTCCAGGAACGTCATTTCGCAGGAAACCTCCTTCCCCTTGGTGGGATCAGCAATGCACCGAGATTTACCGTATACAGTCCGACGCGTTCAAAGTTTTTCGTAGACGTGGAACACCTGAGCACTTCGAAAGGTACACGGCTCTCGAACGAGAATTTAAGAGCCTCATCAAGGCCAAGAAACGGGGTTACTGGCTACAATTCATGGACGGGCTATCGCGTGAAACGTCGATGAATACCCTTTGGAATACGGCGCGAAGATTGCGTAACAGAATTACGAACAACGAGAACGAGGAGTATTCGGACCAATGGATCCTCAAGTTCGCGCGAAAAGTTTGTCCAGATTCTGTGCCAGCACAAATGTTTCCTCGCGAAACCACGAATTCGATAGTTGAGATCAGCCAACCTTTTTTAATGGTAGAACTCTCTCTCGCACTCCTTTCGTGTGGCAATACGGCTCCAGGGGCTGATAGAATCAAGTTCAACTTGCTTAAGAACCTTCAAGACGTCGCTAAGAGGCGCATGTTGCACTTGTTTAATCAGTTTCTGGAGCTCAACATTGTACCGGATGACTGGAGACGGGTGAGAGTTATTGCCATTCAAAAACCCGGCAAACCCGCGTCCGACCACAACTCCTATCGACACATCGCGATGTTATCTTGTATTCGAAAGTTGTTGGAGAAAATGATCCTCTTCCGTCTGGACAAATGGGTTGAGACGAATAACCTGCTTTCAGATATTCAATATGGTTTCAGTAGGGGTAAGGGAACGAACGACTGCCTCGCGTTGCTTTCCACAGAGATTCAGTTACCTTTTGCTAAAAAAGAGCAAATGGCTTCTGTTTTCTTGGATATCAAGGGGGCTTTTGATTCAGTATCTGTTGAAGTTCTTTCAGATAAATTCCACGCTTGTGGCTTTTCTCCATTGAGGAACAATTTTTTGTACAATTTGCTGTCAGAAAAACATATGAGCTTTTCTTATGGAAACTCCACAGCTTTTCGATTTAGCTACATGGGTCTCTCCCCAGGGCTCATGTTTAAGCCCCCTTTTGTATAATTTTTATGTCAAAGACATTGACGGTTGTCTGAGTGAGAATTGTACGTTGAGACAACTTGCAGATGACGGTGTAGTGTCTGTCACGGGACCCAATAGGGTCGATCTGCAAGGACCCTTACAGGATACCTTGGACAATTTTTCTACTTGGGCTCTCGAGCTAGGTATCGAATCCTCTACGGAGAAAACTGAACTGGTAGTTTTTTCTAGGAAGCATAACCCTGAACAACCGAAGCTTCAAATTTTGGGTACACCGATAACTCATTCTATGTCATTTAAATATCTTGGGGTCTGGTTCGATTCAAAAAGCACCTGGAGATTCCACATTGAGTATCTGAAGCGAAAATGCCAACAAAGGATCAACTTTCTCTGCACAATTACCGGGACCTGGTGGGGAGCGCATATGCAAGATCTTCTAACGTTGTACCGGACTACGATTTTGTCGATTAAAGAATACGGTAGTTTTTGTTTTCAGTCAGCGGCTCGGTCGCACATCATCAAACTGGAACGTATTCAGTATCGGTGTCTTCGTATCGCGTTAGGTTGTATGCACTCGACCCATACCATGAGTCTTGAAGTGCTGGCTGGCATGTTGCCACCCCAGGTGATCGAAAATTTTGAGAGGCTCCTTGAGTTGAATCCTCAAACCTGCTTCATGACTTGGTACCATTTGTACATAACACAGGATGTAAGCCCTTTTCTGAATATTCCCAATCGTGTTTGCTTCTCTGATTTCATGAGTTCGGTTCATTTTGATTTATCCATGAAGCAGGAGCTTACCCGAATCCCAGAGCATCATCGTCCTATGATCGCTCTCTGTGATATTTGCTGCAAAGTTTGTCAAAGTTGATTCCACCAAAACGTTTTTCACTGACGGGTCTTTGATAGAGGACTCCTGCTGGCTTTGGTGTATACAATGAAAATTACAGCGTCGCTCGTAAACTTCAAGCACCTTGTTCAGTTTTTGTAGGGGAATTGGCGGCAATTCATTTTTCTTTGTAGTACATTACGTCTTTCACACCGGATCAATACTTCATTTTCACGGATAGTCTTATATCTATAGAGGCTATTCGCTCATTGAGGCCGGTAAAGCACACCTCTAATTTTCTTATGAAAATACGAGGTCTTCTAAGTGCTTTATATTCACGTTCTTTTATTATTATCACCTTCGTGTGGGCCCCTTCTCATTGTTCGATTCCTGACATTAATGAGAAAAGTGGACTCGCTTGCAAGGGTGGGCGCTATGGAAGGAGATATTTATGACCGACAAATCGCCTTCAACGAATTTTTATATATTTTTCGTCAGATATCACTCGATAGCTGGCAGTATAAATGGAGTAAAGCGAGATTTGCTCTGATGGCAACATTCTATCACTCCTAAGGTGTCTAAGAAATGTTGGTTCAGGGGATTGGATGTGGGTCGAGACTTCATTCGTGTGATGTCTCGCCTCATGTCCAATCATTATTCTTCGAACGCTCCATTTGTTCCGTGTTGGGCTGGGGGGAGACAGTAATCTCTGTGAATGCGGACAAGGTTACTAGGACGCAGATCACGTTATTTGGTTTTAAACTGAGGATGGTGGAGTCAGATCTGAGCTTTATGATTCCGTACGGGCTCGAGGTAGACAACCCAATGTTACCGATTCGGGATATTTTAGCTGCACGCGATCTGGAGTTTATGAAACTTATTTATGTGTTTTTGAATAACATTAGCCTTAGATTGTAGTTTGATTAACTTACTTGTTTAGGTTAAATTTTTGAACATTGTGTGCATCGGTGTGTGATTGTGGTTGTTTGTGTTGGTGTTGTTGTGTGTGTGAGTGAGTGATTTTTTTTTAAATTGAAAATGTTCCTCAAATAAAATTGTAATTTTAAGTTCGAGATATAAAAAAACATTGTTCCCTATGCTTTGTTTAAAATGTCCGCTGCAATTTTCCCATCCATAAAATTGTAATTCCTATTAACCTCGAGACGGCCGCGAGTAGTCGGTTCCACCCCCTTAACCTTAGTTCTAAGATAACTGATGTATATAAACATGAAAACTTGGCTCTGTAAAGTTGATTCGATTGAGCCTGTACAAATAAATGAATTCATTAAATAAAGACCTCACACTTTGCTCGAATTCATTATCGTTGGACTGCACGTGGAATGTGATCCAGGATCCCCCCCGGTAGTGATCATTTGTCTATTAAAATTTCGGTTGCCACCGGGTTCAATCCGCCAGAATCCACCAACGTCACGTATGATCTACCTCGAAGTATCGATTGGACAACGTTCAAGACAGCAATAGATGAAGCCGTAACAACGGTAGAAGGGCTTCCACCGCTGGAGGAATATAACTTCCTGTCCAACCTGAACGTCATTTCGCAGGAAACACCCTTCCCAATTGTGCGATCAGCAATGCACCGAGGTTTACCGTAAAAAGTCCGATGCATTCAAAGTTTTTCGTAGACGTGGAACACCTGAACTCTTTAAAAAATACACGGCTCTCGAACTAGAATTTAAGAGCCTCATCAAGGCCAAGAAACGCGGTTACTGGCTACAATTCGTGGACGGGCTACCGCGTGAAACGTCGTTGGTTACCCTTTGGAATACGGTGCGAAGATTGCGTAACAGAACTACGATTAACGAGAACGAGGAGTATTCGGACCAATGGATCCTCAAGTTCGCGCGAAAAGTTTGTCCAGATTCTGTGCCAGCACAAATGTTTCCTCGCGAAACCACGAATTCGATAGATGAGATCAGCCAAACTTTTTCAATGGTAGAACTCTCTCTCGCACTCCTTTCGTGTGGCAATACGGCTCCAGGGGCTGATAAGATCAAGTTCAACTTGCTTAAGAACCTTCCAGACGTCGCTAAGAGGCGCATGTTGCACTTGTTTAATCAGTTTCTGGAGCTCAAAATTGTACCGGATGACTGGAGACGAGTGAGAGTTATTGCCATTCAAAAACCTGGTAAACCCGCGTCCGATCGCAACTCTTATCGACCTTAGTTGGAGAAAATGATCCTTTTCCACCTGGACAAATGGGTTGAGACGAATAACCTGCTTTCAGATACTCAATATGGTTTCCGCAGAGGTAAGGGAACGAACGACTGCCTCGCGTTGCTTTGCACGGATATTCAGTTAGCTTTTGCTAAAAATGAGCAAATGGCTTCTGTATTCTTGGACATAAAGGGGGCTTTTGATTCAGTATCTGTTGAAGTTCTTTCAGATAAACTCCACGCTTGTGGCTTTTCTCCATTAATGAACAATTTTTTGTACAGTTTGCTGTCAGAGAAACATACGAGCTTCTCTCGTGGAACCTCTACAGCTTTTCGATTTAGATACATGGGTATCCCCAGGGATCACGTTTAAGCCCTCTTTTGTATAATTTTTATGTCAAAGACATTGACGGTTGTCTGAGTGAGAAATGTACGTTGAGGCAACTTGCAGATGACGGTGTAGTGTCTGTCACGGGACTCAATAGGGTCGATCTGCTAGAACCCTTACAGAATACCTTAGACAATTTGTCTACTTGGGCTCTAGAGCTAGGTATCGAATTATCTACGGAGAAAACTGAGTTGGTAGTTTTTTCTAGGAAGCATAACCCAGTACAACCGAAGCTTCACCTTTGGGGTACACCGATAACTCATGCTATGTCATTTAAATATCTTGGGGTCTGGTTCGATTCAAAGTGCACCTGGAGATCCCACATCTGAAGCAAAAATGCCAGCAACGGATCAACTTCCTTCGAACAATTACCGGGACCTGGTGGGGAGCACATCTGCAAGATCTTCTAACGTTGTACCGGACAACGATTTTGTCAGTTTTAGAATACGGTAGTTTTTGTTTTCAGTCGGCGGCTCGGTCACATATCATTGAACTGGAACGTATTCAGCATCGGTTTCTTCGTATCGCGTTAGATTGCATGCACTCGACTCATACCATGAGTCCTGAAGTGCTGGCTGGCATGTTGCCACTCTCGGATCGGTTTTCAGAATTATCTCTCCGACTCCTCACCAGGTGTGAAGTCATGAACCCTCAGGTAATCGAAAACTTTGAGAAGTTCCTTGAGTTGAACCCTCAATCTCGCATCATGACGTTGTACCACTTGTACATAACACAGGATGTCAGCCCTTCGCCGAATATTCCTGATCGTGTTTGTTTCTTCGATTTCGGATATTCGGTCCATTTTGATTTTTCCATGAAACAGGAGCTTCGCGGCATTCCAGAGCATCATCGCCCTATGATTGCTCCGGTGATATTTGCTGCAAAGTTTGGCCTTGCTTATTCCACTACACCAGTCTTCACTGACGGATCAATACTTCATTTTCACGGGTAGTCTTAGTTCTATAGAGGCTATTCGCTCCTTGAGGCCGGTAAGGCATAACTCTTATTTTCTTATGAAAATACGAGGTCATCTAAGTGCTTTATCTTCACGTTCTTTTATTATCTTCTTTGTTTGGGTCCCTTCTCATTGTTCGATTCCGCACAATGAGAAAACGGACTCACTTGCAAGGGTGGGCGCTATGGAAGGCGATATTTTTGACCGACAAATCACCTTCAACGAATTTTTATATATTTTTCGTCAGATATCACTCGTTAACTGGCAGTATAAATGGAGTAAAGGAGATTTTGGGCGATGGCAACATTCTATCACTCCTAAGGTGTCTAATAAATGTTTATTCAGGGGATTGGATGTGGGTCGAGACTTCATATGTGTGATGTCTCGCCTCATGGCTAATCATTATTCTTTAAACGCTCATTTGTTCCGTGTTGGGCTGGGAGACAGCAACCTCTGTGAATGCAGACAATGTCGTAGATCACATAATTTGGTCATGTGCTGAGCATCGTGGAGTCAGATCTGAGCCCTTCGGGCTCGAGGTAGACAACCCAATGTACCGATTCGAGACATTTTGGCTGCACGCGATCTGGAGTTTATGAAACTCATTTATGTGTTTTTGACTAACATTAGCCTTAGATTGTTGTTTGATTAACTTACTTGTTTAGGTTAAATTTTTGAGGATTGTGTGCATCGGTGTGTGATTGTGGTTGTGTGTGTGAGTGTTGTTGTGTGTGTGAGTGAGCGATTTTTTTTAAATTGAAAACGTTCAATTAAAAAATTGTAATTTTAGGTTCTAGATATAAGAAAACCATTGTTCCGTATGCTTTGTTCAAAATTTCCACCGCATTTTTCCCATCCATGAAATTGTTATTCCTATTAACCTCGAGACGGCCGCGAGTAATCGGTTCTACCCCCTTAACCTTAGTTCTAAGATAACTGATGTATATAAACATGAAACCTTGGCTCTGTAAAGTTGATTCGATTGAGCATGTACAAATAAACGAATTCTTAAAAAAAAAGTTTTAGAATCAATGATTCCGGATGCGGCACCAATCAAAGACTTTTCCAAATGGTGTAATTTGATGGAATTAGAATCCGAACCCTTACCGACAATGTCTTCAAACATTGCCTTAAACCGTGGCCAATTTGCATATTTTCCATCGAATGTTGGGATGTGAGCTTTAACCGCTGCTGAATAATTATTCTGGTAGGGTCACTTTGTTGCAACACACCGCCAGAAACACGAGATTTCTGCAAAGACTCCATCAAACTTTCTAATCTTACGAGAGCTTCAGTGTGAAGCGTATCAAACTCATTTAACTTCTCGTCTTGCTCCTCGACTTTTCCGACAGGAACAAGCGCCAACTCTTCCTTATGCAGAGAGGTATATTCCTCATAGTGTGTTTCCAATTTCTTGGAGAAAACTTTTAGTAAAGGGAGACTCACCTGAGAAAGGTCGTCGTCCGCTTTCTCCAACGCATTGAAGACTGCGGTGGCTTTAGCCTTTGCCTGTCCACGCTGATGGATGATGGCCTTTGCTTCCTCCATGTTTGGTTGTTTCTTCGGCGTATGACTCAACGTCATTTCGGAATGTTTGCTACGGTAGAACTAGATCGATGCACATGTATTTTCTTTCTTTCTTGTATTTTAGAACTTTTTTTTTCTTGTTTTTTGCCTTAGCGTTCGCTATTTTCACTATGAGTTCACTTCCGTTCTCAATTGGACGGTATATTTTTCTCACTCACTTCAGGTTCCGATTAGAATGTATGTTTTACTCACCCACTTCCCGTCAATCCGGTTTCAATTAGACTGTATGTTTTTCTTATTCACTTCCGGTAATTCCGATCTCAATTGAACTGTATGTTTTTCTCACTCACTTTATCCGGTTCGCTGGACCACAATATGTTGGCACACTGCCAACATGGATGACTTCGGATTCGAGCTTGCAGTAATTCAGCTCACTGCGAATCACAGCTTGCCCAAGCACACAAAGAATGAGATTCAGTCAGACCAATGCCGACTACGATGACGATGATACTGACGCTATGATGGCTCACTGGCACCATACGTGCATACAATGACGCCAGCGACTCACTGCCGACGACGACGCTGCGATTGTGCTGAGCTACTACCAGCACAAGGCTTTCGGATTACTTACCGAAGACGAAATTAACGACGCTCTGCATGTATTGGCCCACTGCCAACGAACGCACACACGATGAGAGCGACCAAACATTGAAGACGCTGGATGGTCGATGAAAAAGTTGGAAGGCGGCCGGTACCACAAGAGTACCACCACGCGCACAGACGAAGTGGATTAGGCTTGCAGCCTGCTTACGACGCCGAGTGGTCGACTACACAGTTACCTCACACCAGGGATAAGGTGCGACTCAAATCTCTTTGAGTGCAGCACGCGCTGCTACGAGACAGCACATTAAATTTCAAAGAGACGTGAAAGTGCAGTCTGTACTCCCGTGCACCCTTGTTTTGCCGTGCGCTCAATGCCGCACATCTCATTTCGAATTTTACCCTCGTCTCTTTTGGCATTACCGATTGCACTCTCCCTTGTCGTCTCTGTGCAAACACAAGTGCGAAAAACAGACACGGCGGCACTCTAGAATGGACCTGCACACATTTGTGTTTACTTCACATGTTTTCATAATGTTTTGTGTAATAAACTAGAGGGCCCAATTATGTACGTAGAATCGAGCATTTTATTAGACAACTGAAAAACTGATAATTTCATGTTTCATCCATGAGTAACAATGAGAATAATCATGCATGAGTAATGTTTCAAAACCTTTTGAAGTGCCAAAAAGTATTGCGTATTTTTTTGTGAATTAAGATTTTGCCTTTTTGTAACTAAAATTAAAAAAAAATCAATTTGATACCATTATCCAAAGCACGAGCCAAAGCACAGAGTAACGCACAGAGTAATGCACAGAGTAAAGCACAGTGCATTACTCTTTACCTCTGAAAGAAAAGTGCATGTGAGGCTTTCTGTCTCTCGTGCTGCTACGAAATCTCTCGCACGTTCGTTTTGTGCGCTCTTCTAAAACAGAACACGCACACTAGAAATTGGGTGATGCACTTGTCTATTTTGCACTGCTCTGAGTATTTCGACAATCCCTGCCTCACACACACACTAGTCTCAATGACGTCGCTGCTGTGTTGTATTAATGCCAACACCGATAACGCCGGGGTTGCTTGGTTCCGATAGGTTACTGTCTATTGCCCTTTATCCAGTGAAAGGCCTCGTCCACCAAATCAAATCCTTCAACTCTTTTGGAAATGGTGGCGAGGCAATGCACTGATTTTCTAGTGAAATCGGCACTTCGGTACAACGCTGGAGCAGAAGAAGAACTTAGATTGATTTTACTTTCTGTTTCTCTTCTTTATTTGTTGAGGTACAAAAAACTTATGAGCTAGTACTATTGCTTACGGCTATTTTTATATACTTGGCAAAGACAAAAAGGTTACATTTGTGATACATTTTCTTCTCTCATGGGTCCATAGAAGCTTATTGCTGAATGGCTCGGCGTACCCTCGACGTAGTGACTCGGTTGACTGTACAATTTTTGTTCACGGAATGTGAAGCATATCGTCAGTTTGAAGTTGAGCTGGTACCGTTCGAATCGCACACGAATGATGCTGCAAACGGATACATCGGTATGCACGCACGAGGAACTTTCGCTGTTGTGAACAGGCGTTGCTGGACTTCTGCTCTACTCTCAATTTGCTCCTTTCTTGAGCCGTTTAGCTCCCACATACTTTGATCGATCCATTAAGCTCCCACTTCCTGAGCCATTTAGCTCCCACACCTCGACCTACTCCGACGGAGGATGCCCCGGCAGTAGAAGTTCTCCCGAAACCGAACCACGGTGAGCCATTAAGCTCCCACTTCCTGAGCCATTTAGCTCCCACCGCTTGACGCAGACGAGTCGAATAGTCCCCGACGGTGGGTTTACCCTACGCCGACGGAGAGTTTCCCGGGGCGGAACTTCCCCCGAAACCGATTCTTCAGCTGTTGCTGCTCACTCCAACCAACCGGTAGGGTGCCGAAGTCAATGCAGCAATTCCGGTGAAGCCTAGCGTTCGGTTAGCTGGCGCCACGTTCTACGTGCTACGACGTGTTCTACTTAACTAGTCCTCGGCGATGAATCTAGCCTACTCCGACAGGGAGGTCTCCGAAGCAGAAATTTCTCCAGAACCAATCAGTCTTGCAGTGGCTCTAGTCAGTGACGCTGGATCGTTGGTCACTTCGCCATTTTCTCTGCAGCTCGAACAGTATCTTTGATACTGCCCTATCAACAACGATCCATGTGTTTTCGTCGAGGCACATCTTTTCGACAACATTGTCGACTGTCGCGCCACACATATATCTGCGCACTTCTTCGAACCTAGGGCATTCGAAGACGACGTGCTCTGGTGTCTCCTCCAGGTTCACGCATTTTGGGTGTTCACGACAAATTTCAGGGATTACCTACGACTGGAGTGGTTTTAGCGACGACGAGATAGAAGATTTAGTCACACCAAATTAACCGCGGGAAACTTGTGGTGACCTCGGATTCGGGTATATAAAATAGCATTTAATTACTTCTGTGGTTCGAAATCTACTGACTTCTTTATTGGAACATTTTAACAATGGTATTCATTTCATCGCTATTGCCTTCGTGGCGTATGTATGTGGATGTAAATAATATAAAAGGAGGATGTACTAAACTAATTGTTATAATTATCTGTGGTTTACACCAAAAAATCGAAATAGGCAAATTAGGGTTAGTTACAAAATTCATTATTTGTTTCGACACACGACATCCAGGGGGCCGTTGAACTCGTCCGGTTCAACTAATCCTTGGTCTCCGTTTCATTGTCCTTACCGGCTTGGTTTTTCTCGTTGGATCGATCCTCCGACACAATCGGCAAGACGCTGAGTTCAGTGATTGCCCGCTTATACAGACCACGGCAAGTACAAACTAGTACTACACGTACCGTCCGGTCCAGCATAAGTTTCCACCACGCATCCGAGGGGCCATGTGAACGGTGGATGATTTTCCTGCTTAAGGAGAACGAGGGCTCCAGGTTGAATATTGTTTGTCACCCGTTTCCATTTTGATCGCTGATGTAACTGTGAGATGTAATCCTTTGACCAACATTTCCAGTAATGCTGAATGGAACGGCACATTTCTTGAAAACGAGAAAGTTTTTTAACTTGCAAGTCGCTGACATCAGGCTGAGGAATGGAGAACATCGGTTCCCCAATGAGGAAGTGGCTGGGCGTTAATGAAGAGAGGTCATCTGGATGGTCCGTGAGGGGGTGAGAGGCCGGGAGTTGAAAATGCTTTCGATGCATACTGCTGCTGTCATGAACTCCTCCAACGTGTATGATGAGCCGCCAAAGATTCGTCGTAAATGGTATTTGAATGACATTACGCCGGCCTCCCACAGTCCCCCGAAATGCGGAGACCGAGGCGGAATAAACTTGAACGTTATTCCCTCAGCGAGGCAGAATTGCTCCCATTCATCTGTCTGGAACTGTTGTTTGTATCGATGACGTAATTCCCGCAACTCACGATCAGCCCCGACGAAAGCTGTCGCGTTATCGCACCGGAGCTCGATCAACCGCCCGCGTCAAGCCACGAAACGTTTAATTGCGTTAATGCACGCACCCGACGACAGATATTGAATAATTTCGACATGTATAGCTTTCACCGACAGGCAGACGAACATCGCGACATACATTTTAACGTTAGCCCCTCTCCCATACAACGGACGAATATTGAATGGCCCGCAGTAATCCAGCCCACTGTAGGAAAATACTCGAGCAGGAGTTACTCCTATCGCCGGTAGAGGTGCCATGTGTTGATGGGTGCTTGGTGGTGAACAACGGAAACAAGTTACACAGTTTCGAACGATTCGGTGTACTAGCTGCCTGCCTTGTATTGGCCAATACCGTTGCCGTATTGCCGAAAGCAAAAGAGTGGGTCCTGCGTAAACCATACGCAGATGAAGCGAACGAGCTATCAACGTGCTCAGTTGATGGTTGGTGGGAAGGAGCAGGGGGTATTTTGAATCGTAAGGTCCCTTTTGACTACTCAAACGGCTGTTTAGGCGAAGCAACCCATTGCTATCACAAAAAATGTTAAGGTTCTTTAGGGGCGATATGGAATCGAACACGATGTCATGCTTTGGGTTTGATCTGTTGGTCGTTAGTTGGTGAATTTCATTCGAAAAGGCAGTTACCTATGCGAGCAGAATGAGTGATTTGATCATTCGATTTCTGCTGGTATTATCCTCTCAATGACACGATCTTCTCGTTTCCTCCGACTGTAGTTGCTGAACCGAAAACACCAAGTGACAGCATTAAGTATGTCTGCGAGCTACATAAATAAAATGGACGCAGCCAGAAACACTGTCTGCAATTTAGCTACTTCACTATGCTATCAACCGGTTCTGTATATGAGGCAACACTAGTGTACCGGTTGGTCGTGGTCACTCACCACTACCTATGTGGAACGCGGAGAGTGGGAGAGAGTTTGTCGGGATAGAGTAGGGAGTAGAATATAAGATTAAAAGGTAAACATTAAAAACTAGGTCAGTAGGTCAGACAGTGTGCAAAATAGCAATCGAAGCGATCAGTCGACCGGAGGCGAACTCCGTGAAGTTTCTGTTTAGTTTTAAGAATAAATGTAGAGTTGTTAGCTTAGTAAATAAATTTGGTGTTTTAGTAAATAAAGTTGTGTTGTGTGAAAAATAAAGTACTTTGTGAACTTGGACTGAATGTTGTGAAATAAGTATTTATGTGCGAAGAAAGGTCCTTTGATGACCAGTTGAAAGAGACGAAAGGTACGTTCACCAGGCAGTGGAACACCATAAATAGTGGTTGGGAGACTCCCCAACACAGTAATTTTCCCAATTCCGAAAATCGTTCAAATATTGAGTTATCTACACAGGCCAAAGCGATAGATTGACGTTTTCCCACTTCTACGTCCACAGAAAAGGAAGATTCAGTTTTTGGCAGCGTTTTCAGCCAACAGGTTACCGGCTGCGTCAGGAACACAAGTCCGTGCCACCACAATTTGTCGTTTATTATTTTGCTTGGACGGATCCCACGGGAAATTCGATCGGCTGGATTGAGCTCTTTGGGAACGTGCCTCCATTGAAACCCCTTTGTGAGTCGCTGTACTTAAGCGATCCGGTTGGAAACAAATACCTTCCGGATTGTCGGTGGTGCTCGAAGCCAGTGAAGAACCACCGTAGAGTCGCTGCAGAAGGTGAAAGATTCGGAAAAATTTGTTGAAGTGCGCAATGTATCCATCAGTTGGCTGCGTAGACTCAACAACCATAGCCTCTATCCGATGCATCACAGAAACAATGTAAATGGTTTTGACGGTCAGGGTTAGACAGGACCCGGCGAGGAACGATAAGTTGATGCAATAAAGTCAAATCATTTCGGAAACTCTCCCACCAGGCACTGTCTTCGGTGGAGAGCTCTTCATCCCATGTAACATTTCTAGACCAAAAGCTGGGCTGTCTCTGACACCACTATTCGTTTAATTACCTTCGGCAGCTCTGGGAGAAATGTAATTTTGAATCCAAAACAGTCATTTTGTGGATTCCACAGGAGGCCCAAAGTGGACACCGCTGAACGACAGATTTCAATTTGTGGCGAAATTTCCCAAAGATCACGCGGAATGTGTTTCAGGACGATTTGATTGTTTGTGCTCCACTTTCTTAACGAGAATCTTCCCAGGCTTAGCAGTTCTCGTAATTGACGACAAGTTTCGATGGCTTCGTCGAGACTGTCACTCCCGGCTAAGACGTCATCAACGTAGAAGCGCTTGATAACTACTGCAGAAACGAGAGGATATTTCAGGCCTTCATACTCGGCTAGCTTGTTGAGCACTCTGGCGGCTTGGTACGGTGAGCTGGCAAGTCCATAAGTCACCGTTTTCAATTGATGAATCTGCAATGGGCAATGATGGTTCTCGACGCCAGATAATCTGTTGATACGAGCGGTGTTCCAGGTGGACCCACATTTGGCGGAACATCTTTTCCACATCCGCCTTAAACAGGTACTGGTACATCCGGAAGTTCACGATGGTGGACAGGATAGGCGGCTGCACTGAAGGGCCAGTGTGCAGGACCTCATTAAAAGAAAGCGAGCCGGATCCCTTGCTGCTGGCATGGAAGACTATACGAGTTTTCGTCGTGCTGCTTTCCGGATGATGATCCGCATGATGTGGGAGGAAATACTGCGGGCCCACGACGCGCGAACTCACTTTCATGTGTCCCAATTGCTCATAGTCGTCCATAAATTTCACGTACTCCTCACGCAAGGTCTTATCACGGCTGAACCGTTTTTCTATCTGCAAGAACCGACGCACGGCTGATTCGTAGGAATCTCCGAGTAGTGGAATCATGGATTCTCGCAAGGGAAGGTGCACCGTGTAGCGACCAGAAGTATCACGTGACACCGTGTGTAGAAGGTGGTCCTCGACGTCTTGTTCTTCTTGCGTGAAGCTCTTCCTAATATCCAGATTTTCAACTTCCCACATTCGCTCAAGCTGAGTTTTTAAATCTTGGTCAGTGGCTACATGACATGTCACCGTCCCAACAGAGCAAGTCGAGTATTTTCCGCACACCACGTAACCAAGCATAGTTTTCTGCAAGAGAGGATATTCGTCAGCTAAAATCATTTGATGAGATTCGAGAAGTAATAAAAACAGTTCGGCTCCCACAAATAAATCCACTCCGTGGCTAATGTTAAATTTAGGATCTGCTAACGGTAAGTGGGGTGGAATGTTCCACCTTGAGATGTCCACATGACAACTCAGGAGACTGACGGTTAGCTTCGGCAAGACTAAACAATCAATCATAAAGAAATACACGGAGATTTTAATCAACGTAGTGCTGACTTCATTTAAGATACCGAAAATGAGTGCATCTTACTACCAATCGTCGCAGAAAATTTAACATTGCAGTTTATTCTCGACAAAACTGCAGGTCTTGGGCTCAACCAAGTTAATCATGTAAAAAACCAGCAAAATTGCTATTAAGATTTTTTATTAACAAATATTGAGGAAGATTTCTGTGTAGCTGAATTGCTTTTTCCATTAACGAAAAATTAAGCTTTTCACACAGCAATTGAGTTTTCTTTATTTATCTATGAATACAAAAGACCCGACGACTTCGGATATGAAGAGGTCTTCCAATATCATTTAGCAAATTATGATTTCATAAGAAACAAACTTATCAGAATTGATTGGCAATCCATTTTTAAGAAGGAAGCAAATATTGAGAGTTCTGTCGAGGTTTATTATAAATTATTGTCTGAAATAATATTTGAACAAGTACCACTCAAAAAATGAGGCGACAAGGTAAGTCAAACCAGCCAGTTTGGTATAATAAACAAATAAAAAAATTGAAAAATCAGACACAAAAGGCACACAAAACATACAAAAGATATGGTAACAGCAATAACCTGGCAAACTACTTGAGTATTTGCGATGAACTGAATCTAACCATAAAAAATGCATTTGATGAGAACAATTCAAAAACTGAACTTGAAATTAAGTCTTGTCCAAAAAAAAATTCAATTATGTTAAAACTAAATTGAAATCTGACAATTTCCCATCTAGAATGCATCTTTACTCAAAGTTTGGTAATAACGAGGAAGAAATTTGCAATCTATTTGCAACATTCTTTCAAGAAATATATACCACATTTGCTGAAGAAGATCGCGATTATGAATATTTCGATTTCTTCCCAGGATTTTCAAGGGACATTGGAGTTAGTCAAGTTGAATTTCAAGACATCTTGCAAGATTTGAAAAATTTAGACGTTTCTAAAGGTTCCGGCCCTGAAGGAATACCACCCGTATTTATGAAAAACTTAGCATTGGAACATACAGCACCGTTATTTTGGCTGTTTAATATGTCACTGAAATCTGGGATCTTTCCCAATCTATAGAGAAGTTCCTACCTAGTACCTATTTTTAAAGGTGGAAAAATCTGACATACGTAACTATCGTGGAATTGCCGTTTTATCTTGCATTCCTAAACTTTTTGAAGCAATTATTAATGAAAAATGGTTCACTCAATTCAAAAACCGAATGACTACCAAGCAATATGTATTCTTCAAAGGACGATCAACTAAAGGGTGTATTCGATAAAAATGGCACACACATATATACTCATCAAAATTAAACTGATTATCGGATTTTCTTGAAATTTTCAGAGAATGAAGAACTACTAATGAGTTTTGATTAACAACATTTGTTTTATTCAATTTCGTCTCCCATCCCGAATGCCCGCACCTTCCTTTTCACTCCACCCATCAAATTTTGTACAACCGATTTTCCCAGTGTTTTTGTTGTTTTTACCCAAATTTTCTTCAATTCTAGCTCTGTTTTTATAGTTTTGTGATGTTTGAAGTTCCGTTTTCAGAATTGCCCAGAATTTTTCAATTGGACGAAGTTCCGGTGAATTTGGTGGGTTCATATCCTTTGGCACAAAATTGACTCCGTTGGCTCGGTACCACTCCAATACTTTTCGAGCGTAGTGGCAGGATGCTAGATCAGGCCAAAACAGAGTTGATCCTTTGTGCTTCTTAATGAATGGCAAGAGACGCTTCTTAAGGCACTCTTCCGTGTAAATCGCACCGTTTATTGTTCCGGAAGTGATGAAGGGAGCACTTATTTCACCACATCCGCAAATCGCCTGCCAGATTAGAAACTTCTTTGCAAATTTCGATAGTTTCTTCTTTCGAACATCCTCCGGAACATCGAACTTCGACTTGGCAACGAAATATTCTTGCCCAGGAAGTTGACGGAAGTCGGCCTTGACGTATGTTTCGTCATCCATCACGATGCAACCGGATTTGGTGAGCAGCTTCGTGTAAAGTTTCCGGGCGCGGGTTTTCGCAGTGATGTTTTGTTTTTCATTCCGGTTTGGGGCTTTTTGCACTTTGTAAACATGTAACCCAGCACGCTTCATGGTTTTCTGCACAAAACCGACTGACACCTTAGACTTTTTAGCGACATCTCGAATTGACATGTTTGGACGGTTCTTGAATTGTTGTACGACTTTCCTGGCCATTTTACTGTCCATTGGACCACTTTTACGACCACTCCCTTCCTTCCATTGGACACTCAGACGCTCCTTGAAGGTTCTTATTACACGAGACACAGTTGTATTTGCAATTCCAAGCCTTTTAGCAATCCACCGGTGGGACGCCCCTGGATTTTGATTGTGAGTGCACAAAATTTTCTCACGGACAATTTCTTGTTTCGACGACATGACTGGAACTACTGAATGTATAACTATGAAACTTGGCAGATGTAAATAATACACTATGGATAAGATCTATTTCGATATTTCTAGGTTTTTTACTCATACGATTCAAAAGTTACAGAAGATTTTCTGTGTGCCATTTTTATCGAATACACCCTTTAGCACAAATTTACTGGAATTCGATAACTACTCTCTGATGGCATTGGATAATGTTAACCATGTAAAAGCTCTTTGTACAGACTTCAGCAAGGCTTTTGATCGCATTGACATACCCATTGAACCCAGACCCACTGGGGTGCCAAGTAGCAGTCACGCTTACCACTACACCACCGACGCTGGCTCACTCACTGGTTGATTTATGCGGTTGCGTTTTAACCCTAACTTCTGGCAAAGCGATTCGGACACGAAATTAGATTGCCACTATCGAGCAAGTCTCTGGCATAATGTCCAATACCATCAGCGCCTTCTACTCGCACTTACGCTGTTGATAAGAACACAAAAGAATCTCGTGGATTGTTTGTTTGAGTGGGCGACGCGTCATATGAGCAAAATGGAAATGGTTCATTAGGTTCGGAACGACTATTCGAATGAACCGACGACGAGAGAGAGGGCCTACTAACGGCGGATGACTGCGGAGGCGATATAACTACCGACAATCCCGACGACGACCCGTTTGCCTATGGTGAGTTACGCGAAGACATCACCAACGGTGCTTCCGATACCGAATACGAATTCTCTACTGGGAAGATGAGACCTTCTGTCGAGCAAACAGCCGTACAAGTTGATTGTTCATTTTCTACTAGAGTTGACATCGAGGCTGGGGTGGAAGGTGAAGTAATATATGGTGTTTTTTCGCACAGGTCTTGCACAGGGTACTGCGACAGTCTCTCGACATGTGTCCTCCTCGAAGACAATTGATGCATAGCTGGTGTTTTATATCGAAGTCTAGCCGACTGTTTGGCCTTAATTTCATGAACAACTCACACTGCGGTAGTGTGTGAGCCTGCTTGCAGTTGGGGCATTTGACAACATTCTCCAAGGCGACATGTGTGGATGGTCTAGCTTTGGCTGGCTTTGATGGATTGGTAGTTGGTTGACTGTGAGTAGATTGACACATCTGTAGCGCGCGCGATCGTTTGTGGATGAAGTTTAACAGGGTTTTGTATTGTGGAACATCGCCTTCCTCGCACTGAGACTCCCAATCCAACAAAGATTTTTCGTCAAAGAGGCTGCTCAAGCGCTCAACTAGGAATGAATTTCAGTGAGCCTCGGCAGATTCGAGCTTATCCAAGATACCCACGTGTCGGTTGAGCTCATCCGCAAGTTCGGCAAGGACAGATGCTGATTCTTTTTTGACTGGAGAAATTTTCATAATCGAGGACTTGGTCACTTGGTAGGCAGAGGGCACATTTTGATTTGTCGACTGACCGGCAGTTGGCGTAGAAGGTCCATAGGCGGGGGTAGGGAGTTTGCTCACGAGAGATACTTTGAGCTCGAAATAAAGATTTTGGAATTTCTGACGATTTTACGAGAGACCCACATCCTGATCCTCAAATGCCTCTATCTCATCTTCGGTGTCCTCAAACTTGTCCCACAGCTGATCTAAACGCTCGATGTGAATGTGGAGCTGATTAACTTTACCCTGCATCGAACTGTTGTATGAGTTTCGCGTAACCGAGGATGTTTTCACGTTTTCGAAGCAAGCTTTTAAGGACCAGGGCGCGCTTCTGCAGACTCCTTTTCGAAGAAGCACTCATCGTACCGGATTTTTCAGAGCTAAGTACCCACCTGTTGAGACAGCTACCACGTGCTTTCCGTAGCCTCACCCGTACTCGTATAAGAAGAATGTTCTGAAATCGCCTTTACTGCGACTGGCTGACGTTAGCTGGACACATTCGACGGATTATTTGGCATTTCTGTGGCCAAGAACGACGAAAAAGATTTCACGTGGTAAATTAGAGCTACCGAATACTGGCTGGCTTTCAATTTCGAACCGTTTCCCTTTAGCTTCAAACGAGACGACAACTTTGGGAAATCTTCCCGAGTTTCGGCACCATTTAATGTCAAATTTCAGGGATGACCTACAACTGGAGTGGTCTTAGCAACGACGAGATAGAAGATTTAGTCACACCAAATTAATCGCGGGAAACTTGTGGTGAGCTTGGATTCGGATATATAAAATAGCATCCAATTACTTTATTGGAACATTTTAACAATGGTATTCATTTCATCGCAATAGGCCTTCGTGGCGTATGTGTGTGGATGAAAATAATATAAAAGGAAAATGTACTAAACTATTTGTTATAATTCACTGTGGTTTACACCAAAAATCGAAATAGGCAAATTAGGGTTAGTTACAAAATGCATTATTTGTTTCGACACACGACACTGGGCAAAAAGGTGAAAAAGCGTGACCAAACCGATGCAGATACTTCCGGAAGCAGCCGTGTCCGAAGTGGAACTGCTTAAGATAGAAGTTCACCTCTCCATGCTTCCTATTTACCCAAACTGACACATTTGAGATGAGCCGGTGGGTCCACCTTCCTTTCATCGCATTGTTCCACTCTTGCTGCCACTTAGCCAACGAGTCCGTTCTGACGATTCTCCTCGCATTTCTGATATCCCTTCACTGATAACATT
This sequence comes from Aedes koreicus, assembly GCA_024533555.2. NCBI lineage: Eukaryota > Metazoa > Arthropoda > Insecta > Diptera > Culicidae > Aedes > Aedes koreicus. The sequence continues at coordinate 75,260 of JAHHFK020005720.1, read as the reverse complement.
CGACGTCTTCAACCAGGGTGATACAAATGGGCATCATGCCAGCGATAACGCATGCTGTCTCCGACGAAATTGTTCTGTAGGCACTCGGGACTTGCATGGCCATGAACCCTGTTCAGCCTCCCACTATTACGCTCAGTTTTCAACGCCGTGACCCAAGCTGGGGCTCCATACCTCAGAATTTAAGTTGACACACTCGCCAGAAGTCGCCTCTTGCTGCTTCTCGGGCCACCGACGTTCGGCATGATCCTCGCTACCGCATTGACCGCTTTCGCCGCCTTTTTACAGGCGAGGTCGACGTGCGCGATGAAATTCAAGCGGTCATCAACCATCACCCCCAGGTACTTTAATTCACGCTTTGACGGAATTACGTGTCCCCCAACGTTGATGTCAACCCAATGAACCGCTTTGCGGTTGCTGACCAGCACTAACTCCGTCTTATGATGAGCCAGCTGTAGTTTTTGCTCCAGTCATCCACGTTTCAATAATGTCCACCGCCTGCACCGTCAGCATCTCTACCTCTTCCAGAGTATCGCCCGTTATCGTTGGGACGACATCATCTGCAAAACCGAAGATCTCAACTCCATTAGGCAAGTTCAGCGTTAATACTCCATCGTAAATCGCGCTCCACAGTGTTGGGCCGAGAATCGAGCCTTGTGGCACCCCCGCCGTTACCCTGATAGATTTCTGCCCCAACTCTGTTCGTATACCAGGACTCTGTTTTTTTTATTATCGTATATGTTTGGGCCGAAGGGTCTCAGATTGTTACGAAACTATGTCCACGCGTTGTATTCATGGATATATGAAAAAAAAAACAATAATAAAAATTCAGGGTTGACAGTTTCCCTGGCAGACACCAATTGAAGTTTTCCTATGTAAATTTATAAAGCAATTAGTTTTATTGAAAGCATCCAACAAGAAATTCATATTTTCGTGTATCATGCCAACACAATCATGCATTGCTGGTGAATCATTCGTATACACTCATTATTTGGGCCTATGTTTCCAAAATAACGTAAACGAAACAGATTCATGTTCATTTTTGCATAGTTCTATATTCTGTTTACATAATGTATCCAACGTAGCAAGCAAAAGGCGCTTTTGAAAAATTGACGAATTCCATTGAGTAATTTTATAGAAATTGTATTCAAGGAAATGGCCATGACGGTTGCCCAGTTTTTGACAAATGTTGAATTCCCAAGTTGTACTTTTTCGACTCAGTAACCATATAGTATGTTAAGCAGCTTCTTCAAAGTCAGATTTTATTTTTACGTTTGACCTGTTTCCTGGCAATAGTCTAAGAACTTCAACTTTTTTCTCATTTGTGTTGGTTTTTGAAAAAGCTGATTTCAAATTTAATAGCAGTTAATCAAAATCCTACGACTCGTCAGAAACTTCATTTGAAAACCATTTTCTTATCGTTTTAAAAATATGTGAAAATATTTCAGTTGCTTTAGAGAAGCGATAATTGCTATCGAAAGCATCAAATCCTGATAACTTTCCTGCGATGGAAATTTCCTAAAAACTGTGCAAGAGCTTGTATTTTTTTTTCTAAATTAATCAATGATCCTACGGATTCTTCCGTGGAAGCTGTTTCCTTCGGTGAAACCGACAAGATTAAGGTGAAGTCTGTTCCTAAATTTTTGCTTCTGCAGAAACTGTTACGGGAATGTTCTCCTCACTAGTATTTGTAAACCTTAAGGGACATTTCTTTTTCATAATTTCGTTTTATTCGTATCGCTTAATCCATGCGTCTGGAACGTAGCCTATCTAAATAACTCTGAGTAATTGAACGCAAATGAGCGCGTTGAGGCTTCGTAGTATTTTTACCTTCCCATGATCGATGGTGATGTATTGTCCTATTGTCCACTACACTCTTGAAGTATGATGAAGCCTAGTCTTCGAATTTTTTTCACGCACGGATGAGCTACTTGCTGATATTCGAGATGTACTAATGATTCATTTGTTTGCAAACGCCTTTATATAAGAATTTGTTTTGTACCTACGCTTTAATAAACTCTGTACCTACAGTTGCCTTGGGCAAAACTAACAAATCACATACTTACCTGAAATGTATACCTTAGGTACCTTTAAGCAAATTGGAAGACGTCACTTTTCGATTTTTTTTTTATTTTGGTATGAAAACGAGTGGCCCAACAAAAAAAGAGCCCACCGCAAAAATTTCACCAATCAAAGTTCATGAATTAATGAACATAAAAATATTTTTTAATTTGATGATTCCGAAAATTGGTTTTCTGGCTTTTCTAAGAAATGTTCCTTCACTGTAGAAAATGTTCAAGGGATTTATTTTAGGATTATATTTTTTTCCAAATTTTTGAGAAAATGTCATTTTAGTTTGTAGAAATCAAATCGAACAAGCGATGTGTGGAAAAAAATTGGTGCACTAAAATATGTCAAAAATGGTTCTACTCATCATCTGCTTCCTGAAAAAGTGTATTGCAATGCATGTCTAATCGAATCAAAACAAAAGGCTGGTCTTAATTTGCAGAAAGACAGGGATCAAGATATTGAGAACGATCCTGCAATCGATAAGTCGTTTACATTTTGGCAATTAAGTTTTATTAATAATGAAATTGATGATTTTTCCTTAAAATTTCGTAGGTCAGGTTGCATGCCTATGTATACTTTTTTCTGATTCAAAACTCCGATTGTCCTGAAATTAAAAATGGTTAAGGTAGCCTACCTTCTCGGGAATCTTGTCCAACGATTTTGTCCTCATATAATTTTAAAGGGATGAGATTGACGGAGTTTCATCACGGAAAATAAAAAATCCGGCCACATTTAACATGCACTGGGATTAAAATCCAGCGAAAAAACATTCCGAGGTATGAGACTACCATTAAGTGGAAATAAACAAAACTTGAAGTGAATACTGGCAAATAAATCATAACTATCTATCTATGCTTAAGTAATGTTTTAAATATGGTAGGGCAAAGGTTACCTTCAAACTTTCATATTTGAATGGTATTTCATAATTTTGTCAAAAATAGTAGGACATTTAATGTGCCGTCCAAACTACGAGCTATTTCACATGATATACAGTAGCTTGATATCAATGTTCGTACATCTAGTTTTCACTGGAAATAATGCATCTGACGTCTCATATCAAGATTCATTATAACAAGTAATAAAGTTCGTAGACTGAACGGGGTCTAACACAAATAGAGTTTATTTCCACAACTTGATAGCATTTTGTCAGGCGTGAGAAAGTTCAAAAACCATCTATGTGTAAATTAACAGTGATTGGACATACCAGACTTTTGCATTGAATAGTCAAGACTGTATAAATAAGGGGTGTTTATTACAATTAATGTAACGGGTGTTCAATAAAAAATGAGAATGATTTCAATACCTTTCTGTAATTAAAGTAAAGAGCGCAATTTTTTTTCTATCCAAATTAATTGTTTTTAGACTCCCTAGAAATGGGTGACATGTTTCTTTTCGCTCGCGTGCTGTCAGTTCAATCGAAGATGGCGTCGAAACAGCAAGCACTCCGCGAGCGTGTTGTACGGTTGATCATCGTGGAAAAAAGTTTACGGTAGACCAGTTTCGAGACGAAAACGTGCTCGTGAGTGCAGTTTACCGGATCCTGGCATCCCTGAGCGTGGAGCGGAAGGCCGGTAGCGGCCGTCCGGCGAAGATAATGACCAACAAGGACGGAACGAGTTTGCGTAACGCCGGCCGAAAAAATCACTGCTCCCATACCTTGATTTACCGGACCCTCAAGATGGAGGACATCACCTGTCGGAAGAAGACTGGGTCCTCCGAGTACATGGACCAGCAGATAGCGACCGTGAAATCGCAGTGCCGGTGGATGACGAACAACTACCGCGGGACTTCGTCCGTGCTGGACGACGAAAGTTACTTTCCCCTCTCGAAGACCCACATTCCAGAAAATGACAGCTACTATTCCAACGGCAAGTCGGCCACAGCCCCCGAAGTAAAATATAAGTTTAAGCATAATTTTGAAAAAAAAAAAAGTTATGCTGTACATCGCCATATCGGACAGAGGGATTTCAAGCCGAGCGGTCTGACCATCAATCAACAATTGTACCAGGAGCAGTGTCTTGAGAAAATTCTTCTGCCGTTCTTAAAGGAGCATCATGCGGATGGCAAGTACGTCTTCTGGCTAGACAAGGCGTCTTCCCATTACGCCAAAAAGACGCTGGAGTATCTTGCGCAGAAAAAGATAGCGTACAAATATCACTAAAAGACCTTATTGACAAAACATTCGCCGAATAAAACCATCGTCGTGGAAAATTTTGTTTTTATTTATACGCGACAAATCTCGAATCAAATAACTTGGATAACCACTGAATTAACCGGTATATCAGTGCACAGTGGATTATTTTTTATACGTGATTGTAGTAGTCTATTTCACTGCTCTTAATTTGAAATTTTTGATCTTTAAGCTCCTAACTATATGAATTTTAAAGCAATTTGGACTTTTTTTTGAATCTTTAGTTTATAAGGTTTTGATACTTTAAAAATCCCAAAATTTTTAATCTCAAAATTTTTAGATATTTGTTTTTATTTTTTTTAATTTCTGATTTTAAGATAGAGGAAATGACGTAATTGGCGGGTTTTCTTCTATAGTTGTCAGGGGTGTTTTCTAAAACTGATTGCACTCATATTTTGCCAGAAGATTCACACAGTGTAAATAGAAGAATGTTGTGGCCAAGTTTAATCATTTTTCTTTGAGTCTCAGAATTTTGTATTTTCAGGTTTCTAAACCTTCACATTTATTTATTTTTTCTACATTTTTTAGATTTTAAGATTTTTAGACTTTAAGATATTTGTATTTTAAGATCTTTAGATTTTAAGATTTAAGATTTGTAGATTTTTAGAATTATTGAATGATAGCAATTTTATTGCAATTCAAAGATGTTTCGTTAGCTCCATCCATTGCACTTTTTATGTTACAAGAGTGTTCTTTCCTACGGTACAGTAAAAATCAGGGTCCAAAATTAATAAAATGTTTTATCAAAACTTTAAAATCTACATTTCTGTTGAAATATGTGTTCAGTAAAATATTATTTATTGAATATATCATCATTCGTTAATTTATTATGAATAGATTCCCCGTGAAATCGTTTTCGATTGCAACTAGCGCTGAAAACTTGACTCGCCATCTTTGTAAAGATCTAAACTAAACTATTTTCGTACACGCCAATAACGAAATATGCAGAGCGTCTCTTCGCAATTGATCTCTGAACGCTGAAAAAACAGTTTGGTTAAGTTTAGTTATAAAAACATAAGCCGAATTCCCGTCGATTTGTTATGAACAAATTCTATAATGTTGAGTCTCATATCTTTGTACACACACATACATACTGTCCGTCACCAAGACGGCCGAGTTGGCAATCCAGCGCAAGAGGCGAGGAGTACGATACTGTGCGGTGGTCACCCTTGACGTGAGGAATGCGTTCAATAGCGCCAGTTGGGTGGCTATCGTCGAACCGCTCCAACGCCTTCAGGTTCCTGGGTACCTGTACAAGATTTTCGGAAGCTACTTCCAGAATCGCGTACGGGTATACAATACAGAGGCAGGCCAGAAACGTGTGCAGATCACCGCAGGTGTCCCACAAGGTTCAATCCTGGGTCCGGTGTTATGGAACACGATGTACGACGAGGTACTGCGGCTTGAGTTCCCGAGCGTGGTGAAGATAGTCGGGTTCGCGGACGACATCACCCTAGAGATATGTGGCGAATCCATCGAGGAGGTCGAGTTAACGGCCTCGCACTCCATTGGCATTGTGGAGAGATGAATGAGCTCCAGGCAATTGGAGCTAGCCCACCATAAGACCGAGGTCACGGTGGTGAATAATCGAAAATCGGAGCAACATGCGACGATCAGTACAGGTAACTGCACAATAGAATCGAAGAGGTTCTTGAGGTATCTTGGGGTTATGATCGACGATAAGCTGTCCTTTGTCAGTCACGTCAATTACGCTTGCAAGAAAGCCTCTATGGCTATATCGGCATTATCCCGCATGATGTCGAATAGCTCGGCGGTGCAAGGGAGTAAGCGTTAACTCCTGGCCAGCGTCTCCCTATCCATACTTAGGTACGGCGGGCCGGCATGGATCACCGCCTTGAGTACCAAAAGCTACGCAAGTAAGCTAGAGAGTAAACACAGGCCAATAGGCATTGTCATACAAGAGGACGTTGAGTGCTTCGAGCAACGTGGAACAAGAGGTATTCGGAAGACCACTACAGCCGCATCCATGGTTAAGTGGCAAAAGGAATGGAACAACTCCAACAAAGGTCGGTGAACCCACCGACTAATCCCGGAATTAATCGATTGGGTCGGTAGGCGACACGGTGAAGTGAACTTCCACTTAACGCAGATATTGTCTGGTCACGGCTGTTTTAGACAATACCTGCACAAATATGGGCATGCACAGTCCTCCGCATGCAGCGAGTGCGCAAGAGTCGAGGAAACTGCGGAACATGTGTTCTTCGCATGTCCTCGCCTTGACGGCGCGAGATCCGGCATGATTGCCGTAAGTGGTCACGACACGACTCCGGATAACTTGGTCCAGAGGATGTGCCAGGACGGGGCGTCTGGGACGCGGTACGCATAGCAGCTTCCCAGATCGTCCTCGATCTTCAACAAAAATGGCGAAAGTACCAAAGGCAGGTTGCAGGGACCACCTAACTACTAAAGCCCTAAGTAGTTCGACATAATGGGTGCTTAACAAGCACAATAGCCACCTCCCCGAAGTAATACCGAAAGGTGGTCCCGGGGAGGGTCCAGGGCTTAAGGCACGGGTGGGTTTTTAGTGGGTCAAGGAGTTGGCACCTTCATTCCCACACCCTGAGTTCTTCAGGTGTCTGGTTGCAGATTTTCCATCCCGTCAAAAAAAAAAAACACTTCAATTCATTGATCTGAGTCATATAACACTATGGATATCCAGGCCTTCTATCAAAATGTAAGACTTGGAGTAATCCTATAGTCTTTAGAGTGATGAGAAAGTCAAACAGTTAACAGGGATAAACATAAGGAAATGTTGAGCCACCGCCGATTCAAAATAGATCGGCGCACAGGTCTAATCCACAGTTATTAATTGAGAGCTTTCGATGCCTGGTACCATTTTTGCATTCGAATGATTGTATGGCAAGTAAAATCATACCCTATGCCCAGGGAGTCGAGAAATTTTCTTTAACGAAAAATTCATAGACCAGACCGGGAATCGAACCCAGCCACCTCCAGCATGGTGCTGCTTTGTAGCCGCGCCTTCACCGACTGAGCTAAGGTAGGACCAAGATGTACAGAATATATAAACTGTTTTCAAACAAAAATAAACAATGATTTCACAAAAAACATGTAGACCATATTTTAGGGAAAAAATGTTTGCTGGGTTTATAACTACAGCCAAATGTATTTATCACATACTTTTTGGTGTTGTTAAAATTTTCAACGGAAATGTTTGAGTATTTGATTGGTCATTTTTGATATGGCTAATTTTAACCAAAATTTAGCAACAATATCTTTATAGTAGACATTTTTATGTTTTGAATATGTAATATTCATATATTTTGTAATGAATATGGGATAGTTTTAAAGTTGTTTTATTTTAATTAGTTGTACGGAATTTTGTTATAAGCGAATATAGCTTCAAATGAGATGCATAAAGAAACAATAAAAATAAACTTTATAAAGATTGGTTATAACAAAAAACTAAAATAATGAGACGAAGTAACATTCACAAATAGGCCCAATATAGTGCTTTTAGTCAAAATTCAACGAAAGTTTTCGTCTTTTAAAAAGCAAGTTATTAAACTGGAGATTCAGAACAGCAAACGACTTATTGAGCTCATCTAAGCAATCGGGAAACTTGTAGATTTTTGTCTACAACTCAGTTACTTTATGAGTTAAAATTCAAAATATAGTCGATCGCGGCTTATAAGTCATGAACAAGTCAAGTTCATCATTGATGATTTTACTTGTCAAAGCATAATTTAAAAATGAAGAACTTAAGGATTGCTAACTTAATTATGCAAACTTAGTGCCTCAAATATTCTTTAAATGATAATTTATAGATAATGCAATTAAATAGTTGCAATTAATTACACAATAGGTTCTACACAAATACATGTTTGGAATGGTGTGATATTTTTCCAACTACATGCTTAGTAAACTTCATTTAGAAAAAGTTGTTCCTTTGGTAATTAAAATAACACAATTGAAGTTTTTTTATGTGTGATCTAGTCCAAAAATACGGATAACCAGATTGTGAGTAATCCAGATTCTAAATATATGTAAAAATAAATAATACAAGCATTTAATTTTATGTTTGGTTTGAACTTCTCAACTATATCCTCACTCAAGTGTTCTTAAGTTTTTTAAAGTAAAAATAAAAAAACTTCTGAATTATTCTTATTTATTTTCCAATGGATTGAACATTTTTGTTGAAGGCATATTGGAAATTGCTGTTTTACTTGAAATGTCAGACGAGTATCCTATTTTCAGTACATAATATATGTCCTTTGAACGTAAAAGCATATATTCGTTCAATAATTGATTTCATTCTGTGGAGCTTAGTAGCTTTAAGTTTTATACCAACGAGGTACAAATAACTGAAGATAACCTATACTCAAACTACTACTGTCATTCATAAATATTAACAACTACTATATTGTTTTGAAATTGGAAATATCTACTAAACATCATGGGATCCCAGTAGTGAACAGCAGTTTCTGCTAGGTACCAAAGATGTGAAGAGAAAGTATTGATAGGTCTGATATAGCTTTGTAGGTTATGAAAATTCAATAGAAGTAGTTTTAAATTGAGCGTAGGGCTTTGTTTTGGCAGTATTTCGAAGCAAACATAGACATCGTTGCCAAACATCCCACTGCGGGGTAGGTCAAGGCAGGGACGGATCCGCCACCTTGACTGGCAAAAATATCTACATCTGATCGCGCTCAAACACCGCCAAAGGCACAGAATGGTTCTAGCGATGTGAAACCTCTGTTTTTACACTCCCTAAAGACCACATGTGATGGGAATCAATTTCCAATTAGAGGTTACAACTTTTTATTTTTAACAGTAATGTTTTTCTCGTCGTTGTTTACTTAGCAACCTCAGAGATAACCAGCCTCCCTGATTCAAAAATAACCATGGGATCACGATAGGTGACTGTCTACAACGCGTAGAGATAGCGATTCGGAGGAGGGACCCAACAAAATGGAGGACAAAGGAGAAAAAAGCAAAAACGATGAATAAGAAAAAAAAATAAAATTAAACGACGATGGCAAAACGCCAGACAACGGAGACGGAGGTGCGATAGTGTTCAACGGTTCATGAACTGAAGACGCCGAAGGAACTGCAGAATGCACGCTCGGAGAAAAGGAAAAAGGACACACCAGGAGATGAGGAGGAGCTGAAAAAGCTCAAAAACGACGAGGAGAAAGATGAAGGTAGTGAATGGCGCACTGTCGGCAACCAGAAAGACAAGAAGAAGAAAAATCAGTAGCAAGTGAAAGCGTGTGGAGAGAAGAAGAGGCAGATGCCTAGGCCTCGTCGAGAGCGAAGTAAGGGTGATGCTCTAATTGTTGAAGTAAAAAGTGGAACGACGTACGCTGAACTCCTTCGAAAAGTGAGAGCTGATCCTGAGTTGAAGGAACTAGGGGAGAAGGTGATAAAAACTAGGCGCACCCAGAAAGGTGAGATGCTCTTCGAGCTGAAGAAGGAGAGCAGGCGATAGTTAGAGATCTCTCACAGGAGAGTGTGATCAAGTGCAAGCATCTTGACGAGATCACAACAGAAGACGAGCTGAGGAGGGCGCTGAAAAGGCACTGCGATCTTGGAGATACACCAATGACAATTCGATTGAAGAAGACGTACGGTGGCACACAGACGGCGGCGATACGTCTGCCGACAGCTGCAGCCAACAAGCTGTTGGACTCGGGTCGAGTAAAAGTTGGGTGGTCGGTTTGCTCACTGAGAGTTGTCACTCGATTTCCGAAGGAATTAGAGAGATGCTATAAGTGCATGGGTTTTGGTCACCAGGCAAGGAACTGCAATGGTCCTGACAGATCTGATCTGTGCAGGATATGCGGGGAGAAAGATCGCTTTGAAAGAGACTGCACAAAGCAACCGAGATGCATGCTTTGCAAAAACGAGGACGGCAACGACTACATGACGGGGGCTTCAAGTGCCCTGTATATAAAAAGGCAACAGCAGGTCGGCTGCAAAAGAGGTAACCCAAATAAACCTCAATCATTGCGAAATAGCACAGCAACTGTTGTGGCAGTCAACAACAGAAACAAACTGTGACGTCGCAATTATTGCGGAACCGTATCGTGTTCCTCCCGATAATTTAAACTGGGTAGCAGATAGAGCGGTGAAGGTTGCGATACAAATGGTGGGCACCCAAGCAACACACTAGTTCTATAATGGTTCAAAACACTTGTATGTGACTTTATTTGGTTATAAAGAAGGTTACTCAACATAAAAGCATGAAGATGTGTTACTCGGGTAGATTATTCATACAGGAAGTAGTATCCAGTTCATGCGTAGGGTTCGTGATCGCCAAAATCAACGGGATCTTTACACTGATAGGCAAAATAAAGTGCCCAGCTCTTCGTTTTTTCAATTTCTCTCATTTATTTGGTTCAAATTAAAGACAACACACTGTATTCTTATTTTTTATATTCTTTTTAAGTTTCACTTATGGAATACTGAAAAAAAGGAGTTTCACCTAAAGAAAAAAAAATCAAATTGTGTTGAAAAAAAAAAACAGTGGCAAAATAAAATGCCCACTTCAAAAATCGATATGTTTTCGATAAGTTTCCATTGGAAGACCCCTCGATTGTTTATGTTTTGATATTTTGACATGTTTTGAAGCAAACGGCTCAACCTGGTGCATTTGTATACGTGATCGCATTTGATTCAATTGAAAAAATGGAGAACGCAGTGCTTTCGAAAGCAATTCCCTTGTGTATCCGAAAATTGGTCGTTCGTGATGTGCAAAACGGTGAATCGCACCGGGCTGAGTACAGTATCAGTAAGGCAGCGGTTGGCAACATTCTTCTGAAGCTTAAAACGTTTGGATCAGTGGTGGATCGCCCTGGCAGAGACAGGAAGCGGAAAACGGATGCGAGAACGGACACCAAGATCATGCGCGAAGTCAAGAAGAACCCGAAGGTAACTGTCCGCGAGATCCAGGGAACCCTCAGTTATCAGTTTCCGGTCGAACTGTTGGTCGCCGTCTCGTAGCACAGGGGTTGAATAGCAAACTTGCCCGGAAGCGCCCATTTATCACCAAAGCAAACAAAGCCAAACGGCTTAAGTTTGCTAAGGAGCATGCTGATAAGCCCCTAGAGTTCTGGAAAACGGTTCTCTGGACGGACGAATCAAAATTCGAGCTGTTTAACCGAAAGCGGTGGGTTCGTGTTTGGTGCAGATCGGGAGAGGAGCTTCAGGAGCGCCACATCCAAGGCACGATGAAGCATGGAGGAGGAAATGTGATGGTCTGGGGGTGTTTTTCGTGGGGTGGAGTGGGAAGCATTGTGAAAATTGACGGGATAATGACGGCAGATTCTTACATCAACATCCTGCGAGAAAATCTGGAGGTTTCGCTGATCCAGACGGGCCTTGAAGAGAAGTTCGTATTCCAGCAGGACAACGACCCGAAGCATACTGCCAAGAAGACCAAGTCTTTCTTCCGGTCTTGTCGGATCAAACCGCTGGAATGGCCTACACAAAGCCCGGACCTCAATCCCATCGAGAATTTGTGGGCGATTCTCGATGCCAGGGTTGACAAAACTGGTGTTACCAATAAAAATAACTATTTTGAAGCCCTGGAGCGCGCCTGGGAAGAGCTAGATCCACAGCACCTAAAGAACCTGGTCGAGAGCACTTCGAAGCGCCTGCAGGAGGTCCTTAAGGCCAAAGGAGGACACATCAATTATTGAAATGCTTTAATTTTACTTTAATTTATGTTTTCTGTAGCCTAAATGAGGTGGGCACTTTATTTTGTCACTGTTTTTTTTTTTCAACACAAATTGATTTGTTTTTTCTTTGAGTAAAACTCCTTTTTTTCAGTATTCCATAAGTGAAACTTAAAAAGAATGTAAAAAATAAGATAATAAAAAAAAATACTGTGTGTTAGCTTTAATTTGAACCAAGTAAATGAGAGAAATTGAAAAAACGATGAGGTGGGCACTTTATTTTGCCTATCAGTGTATATGCAGCTGCTTTGCACCCCAAGGTGGACCATGGAGCAGTTCCACCAGGTGCTGGATGCACTGACTGAAAAGCTCATTGGAAGAAGGCCGGTCGTCATCGGAGGAGACTTCAACGCTTGGGCTGTGAAGTGGGGCAGCAGATGTACCAACGCTAGAGGGTGCAGCCTTCTAGAAGCTCTGGCAAAGCAGGAAGTTACTCTATCAAACGTAGGTTCCACCAGCACTTTTCGCAGGGACGGTCGTGAATCCGTCATCGATGTTACCTTCTGTAGTCCGTTGCTGATGACAAATATGATTTGGAGAGTATGTGAGGAATATACCCATAGCGACCATTTGGCGATCCAGTATAGCATCAGCCAGCAAAATCCTGTCGCAATACGAAGGACAAATAGTTGCGAGCGAAAGTCGAAAACGAAGTCCTTCGACAAGGAACTCTTTGTTGAGGCATTTCGGTTCGACAACGAACTCTCGAACCGAAACGCGGACGAGCTGACGAATACGTTAGTAAAGGCATGCGACGCAACCATGCCGAGGAAACTGGAGTCGAAGAACAAGCGGCGCCCAGTTTACTGGTGAAATGAGCAACTCAGCATCCTTCGCGCTAGTTGTCTCGGAGCCAGAAGACGTGTCCAGAGAGCTAAAACCGCAGCAGACAGAGAGGTACATAGGGTGGTGTTTCGAGCGGCCATGACCAAATTAATGCGAAAGATAAGACTGAGCAACACGAACTGCTACAAGGAGCTGTGCCGAGCCACTCATGTTGACCCCTGGGGCGACGCGAACCGTATTGTCATGGTGAAGATCAAAGGCCCATCACTGGCCGTAGAGCTATGTCCAGCAAAACTGAAGGTTATCGTTGATGGACTTTTCCCGATGCACGATCCAATGACGTGGCCACGTACGCCGTACGGTGAAGATGAGAGACGTAATGTTGAGGGCATGCAAGTCTCGAACGAGGAGCTCGTGGCAGTGGTGAAAGGGCTTAAGGTGAGGAAGGCACCCGGACCGGATGGAATCCCTAACGTTGTTTTGAAAGTGGCGATTCAGGCATTCCCGGACATGTTCAGGGATGTGTTACAGAAATGTCTAGAGGAAGGCCATTTCCCGGACACGTGGAAAATACAGAAATTAATATTGTTGCCGAAGCCAGGAAAGCCACCGGGGGATCCAGCATCGTATAGGCCAATATGCCTATTGGATACGCTTGGGAAACTCCTGGAGAGAATTATCATCAATAGGCTGACGAAGTTAACTAAGAGCGAGCACGGGCTATCGAGGATGTAATTCAGTTTCCGGATAGGGAAGTCTACGGTGGATGTCATTCGAACAGTGGTCGAGACAGCCGAAAAGGCGTCCAAGCAGAAGCGGAGAGGCGAGCGATATTGCGCTGTTGTAACGATCGACGTTAAGAACGCCTTCAATAGTGCCAGCTGGGTGGCTATTGCCGCGTCGCTGCACATAATGAGGGTCCCTGATTACCTGTGCAGAATTCTGAAGAGTTACTCTCAGAACCGAGTGCTGATCTACGAGACCTCCGTGGGGCGGAATTCGGTGAACATCACGGCGGGAGATCCGCAAGGTCCCATCCTTGGCCCAACATTTTGGAACGGGATGTACTGATGCTGAAGCTTCCCAAAGGCGTATTGATCGTTGGCTTTGCAGCTGACATAGTATTATCAGTGAAAGGCGAAACACCGGAAGAAGTAAAACTGCTGGCGACCGAAGCAATCGGCATAATTGAAAACTGGATGCAGGGATCAAATCTGCAGATGGAACACAACAAAACGGGGGTCCTGATGGTCAGCAACTGCAAAGCGATACAGCGAGCAGAAATTGTCATCGGAGTGCTCTTTATAGCCTCGCAACGCGTGCTGAAGTATTTGGGTGTGATGATCGACGACCGGCTAAATTTCAATAGCCACGTAGATTATGCCTGTGTGAAGGCAGCGAAGGCCATCAATGCGGTAGCCAAAATCATGCCGAATAGCTACGGACCTAGAAGAAGTAAGCGGCGTCTACTGGCTAGTGTATCATCATCGAAACTTAGATACGAAGGTCAAGCCTAGGTCGCATGCTGGAAGCCAAGCGAAACCGGGCGAAGTTGAACAGTACGTTCAGGCTCATGGCCATTCAAGTCGTGAGAGCGAACCGAACTATTTCATCGGAGGCAGTATGCGTAGTTGGCGGAATGATTCCGATTGGCATCATTATCGCGAAGGACAGTGAATGTTACCAGCGGAGAAATATCAGAGGAGTTCGAAAGCTGGTGATAGCGGAGTCGATGACTAAATGGCAACGAGAATGAGACACGGGGGTGAACGGTCGATGGAAGCAACTGTTCATACCGGATTTGTCGATCTGGATGAAAAGAAAGCACGGAGAGGTAAACTACTACCTTACGCAGTTTCTGTCTGGCCATGGTTGCTTCAGGCAATATTTGCATCGATTCGGACACGCAGCGTCACCCTTTTGTCCGGTGTGTGCTGATGTCCAAGAGACACCGGAGCACGTGGTTTTTGACTGTCCACGGTTTGGACCATTGCGAAGCGAGATGCTTGCCATCAGTGGGGCAGATACCAGCCCAGTTAACGTGGTCTATAGAATGTGTCGTGACGAAAGTGTTTGAAATATGATCAACGGAGCTATTACGCAAATCATGTCGCTTCTAAAGCGAAAATGGCAGGAGAATCAAGAAGCGAGTGGTTGAATGGAGTAGCGGCTTTTCGATCTCGGGTGATGTTGTATGATAGTTTCGCAGTCGGGATTACTCGAGTCGATTTCGTCAGTATGTAGGAGCTAAATTGCTCACCGTTGTTCGCTTTTGGGATCCACAGGCGGGTAATCCTCCGTCGGAGAAGGGTAGATCCGATGTCGGTGACTACTGAATTCGATGACGTTGAGGGTAGGAGCGAAATGGCTCCACCAAGTAAGGCGAGAGCAAAATGGTTGTGGCAAGGAGTAGGACCTTAATGGCTCTATAGTAGCCGTATGGCCAAGACCCTCCACGAAGTAATACCATAGGGCAGTCCCTTGAGGGGGGTTGAGATTGATAGAGAGAGAGGCACACACACGCGCACACGCACACACACACACACACACACACACCACACACACACACACACACACACACACACACACACACACACACACACACACACACACACACACACACACACACACACACACACACACACACACACACACACACACGAGCGCGCGTTCTTGTGCTCAGTTCGTCGTACTGAGTCGAATGGTACACTCTAATAGACACTCGGCCCTCGGATAAAAAGTCGAGTTTTCAAGCGATCTTAACTCCCTTCACAGACAAAAATAATGAATCTTGACAGGCGCGTAAAATTTCTCCTCGTTATTTCCAAGCCAATGGAGACGTTAACAAAAAAATTGTTTTCAATCTTTGATGCGCCATACAACAATGTTAGCAATCTTTCATACAACAGGCTGGATTCAGGCTCTGGCTTGAATTTACATGAAATATCCCATTATTTTCTGCCGAATCTAGCATTCCCTTTATGTGCATTACAAAACGCTGAAAAGTCAATGTTTCTTTTTATCTGTGTTCTTTTGATTCCTTGCGCTGAACTGACCTGCTTGAAGTGCCGCAAGGGCTCAGTAGGGATTCTCTGTCAAGACCAGAAGCTAAGAGTCAGTTCCATTATGGTTATATCACATTAATTAGTTTTTCTACTGTAGTTATCTACACATTTTTTCAGCATTTCAACAGGAAGAAGCTGGTTGGCGTAGCCTGGGCAATGTTGTCAACTTGCCATTAGGGAAGTGAGTGGCTGCGACTGAAGATCGTGTTCAAGCAGGGTGTATTTCCCATTCTTATTAATTCATAATTTCAGCACGCTTTGGATTTCTTTGCATTTCAAATTATTTTTGCATATCAGAGTATGGAGCAGTATAACAATTTAATGCTTCTAATGCTCAATTTGTTTTTCAGCATTTCTGCATAACATTTTCATTAAAATTATATTTCTGAACTTCATCTACTATTCCATTAAATACTGGCATGTGATTATAAGCAATATAGGATTGTATTTAAATATATGTGTTTAGTAGTATTTTGACCAGATATTCCATTTATTTAAGAAATCATCAAACCAGGCTCTTCGATCACTAAAACTGCTTTCTTCGACCTATAGAATAGCCTGTTGATTCTCAAAAGAATATAACAAATCAAATATATTTTCATTGAAATTTAATCTTTGTTGAAATAATTGATCTACTCTGCTTTTCAGTTTTTCCAGGACTATTAAGATGTTGGTACATATCCAATTTTTATTTTGCAGCAACAATCCATTGCCTGTCAGTTATATTATGTAAATACATATATTATATTATATTGCGTACACTAACAAAGATTAAGGGGGAAACACAGGGTGCCAGACGAAGTGTAGGCTAGATGAGGGATTCGGGGTTATCTGGCCCAAGTCATGGACAATTATGCCTTCCTTGATGGAAATCGTCCGATCAGCGAAGGTCTAATTATCTTCCGACAGTCTGCAGTGAGTCTGCTAACCCTATTTTTAACAAACCACCAGACGGAAATCATAATGTGTATTGCTCTTTATTTCATTTCCTGTAATAAGAACGTTTCGTTGTGAGGAGACTCTCTATCCTTTCCGTGGGTTTCGTGTAAGTGCTTCTGCTTACGGGTCCACACCCCCGTTTTTGGCCCTTCATACAACGGAATAGTGAGGATTACAGGTATGTACAGTTTGATCTTGCCATTAGGAGGAACTGTACGCCATGGCACGTCCTGCACTAGTGGTGGCTTCCTATCACATCACATCACGTCTCTTAATACCCTTCTTTTGGTGTTAGAAAGGTAAAAAGGTATCCTCGCCATCTTTTAAACAAACAGAAACATGTTTTCAATGTAGACGTTTGAATGGCATTGCTGCCTTTTAATTACCATAATCAATGCTTATTAAAAATAACGAACAGTTGACTTATCGGTATTATTCCTTCCATTTTTTTTTTTGAATTTCGATTTACAATATTTGAAAGTTTTACAAAATTCTATTGCAACTCTATAGGAACAATGTAAAGTTTAAAACTGGCTCTACCTTTGCGCTTTTTATGTTGCTATTGTTTATGATTTTGAGGTACATAACCAAACAAAACAATCCCTAGTTTGTTTCAAAAGACATTTTTATGCTCTATTAAAACAAGTTGACAGACTAATTGTCATAAAACAGGACTGACGTTAACAATTTGTACTGAACCTACTTTGGTCAAATTTTCATTATTTTTATTTACACGATAAAAAAATAGCGACAAATTTGGGTGCGCTATTTTCTGCTATTAAACTCTCTATGAATTTGTGCGCTGTAATAGGGGCATAATGAGCACCATTAGCGGATGCCGATTTGAAGCACATCATACAACAATCACATTACTAAATAGTTACTCAATTGTTTTTACATACATATGACTACATGCTTCATGGGTTTAAAGTCATAAAAATATAATTTGGTCATCAAAAAGTTAAATTATATATTTGGGATCGCAACAAGCCGTGCTTTAGAACAGACATTTTTTGTTTAGGCTATATCGTTTTCGCGTCAAAAAAGTCAAACAGTACACACTTAGATTTTTTTACAGAAATCTGTAAAAGATTACCGAATTCTCAACAGCTGAATGTTCGGTAATCCGATTTAACGGATTTCGGTGAAATTTTACAGATATCTGTAAAAAAAATACCGGATTTCGGTAAAATTTTACCGAAATCCGTTAAATTGGATTACCGAACGTTCAGCTGTTGAGAATTCGGTAATCTTTTACAGATTTCTGTAAAAAAATCTAAGTGTGTAAATAGCAGAAGCAGGTGATTTCCATCAGCATGAGAAGGCTTTAGGAGTGGACAGTAATTTATTGCTAGAACTAAGAGAATTGAAGAGAAAGCATTGATAGTTCCCCCGTGTATAGAGTAACAGCAGGTTGTGAAAACTGAAAGATACAAGTTGAAAACGAGCGGAGGGCATATGAAGGTAGTTTACAATCGGGCGCATAATCTTTTACCATACTACCCTTGATGCGGGGTAGGCAAGAGGGAGGATACCCCCTTGACTGGCAAAGAGAAAATGCAACCGATGGTGCTCTTATACTACCTATTGCGTTGTTCTGGTTCTAGCGATCTGTTTATTTCCCTCTCCCAAAGCCTAACATGGGTGAGAAATTATCTCTTGCTGCTTGGGTTTATTTTTGGCATGCACCGACTATTTCACACATATTATTCCACTCGTCATACTACTACTTGTAGACCTCGGAGAGGAACGACGGTGAGTGATGCAAATACTGGTCCCCACCAGTATGAGTTAATGGATTCCCCCTTTGTGGGCTTTCTACTATCAATGCTTTCTCTTCAATTCTCTTAGTTCTAGCAATAAATTACTGTCCACTCATAGAGCCTCTCATGTTGATGGAAATCCTCTGCTTCTGACAAATTTCATCATTAGATATCGTTACTCCACGCACATGGAGAATACAACAATAACAACAATCAAAGTGAATAAATAGTAATTCAACTTGAAAAAAAAATTACAGGTGGGTTATATCAGTGATATAACCGCGAAGACCGTAGGACCGCGTTGGTGCATAGTTATAATGGTATTATCTTATTTATACATATCATAACACATTTAGTTGGTTAATATTAAAATGTCTTTATTATTTTGCTTGACCCGTCGCTTCTTATGAAATTCGGTTCAGTTTAATGAAAAAATATTCAGTTCGGGTTTGATGAAAAATCTCTGCCGAAATCACCACTCTCGACTGAATGCCTCAAGCAACCCTAAATGTACTAGTTTTGATAATATGCACTGGTCGTTCAGGATAAATCACGAACATTTCACTTAAACACTAACTCTTTTATTGCAAAATGGAATTGGTCGTCCTGAAAAGGACGATGGTTATAATACGCCTAAGAAACTAATTTCTATTTTCGGTTTATTTGGCCAGCATGACACCATAATGTGCTGTATTCAGTGCGGATAGTAGTTCATTAAACTCCTCGTCGCTGTGAATGGCCGACAGCAAGATAGTTGGGATGATTCTATTAATCTAGTTGTCACAAACATCGTTTTGCGCAGGGGGTGCTCGGCTCCGGTAAGGCTTCGGAAGCGGATGGCGCCCGCGCGGATTTTCGATTTTTACGACCCATTGCCACGGCAATAAGTCAAGCGGGGAAACCTGAAAAACTTTGCAGCGCTTCCTTCTGATTTGTAGATGAGGAAGCGCAGGCGAAAATTTTAGGAGCCAGACGCGCAATCACAAGAAAACGGATGAGATAAAGAAAAACCGAGAAAAAATCTTCGTAACGAGAGAGCGAAAAATACAACCACCGATCAGTCGAACCTGAATATCCCAATGAAATCATTTCGGTTCAAATCGTGTACCTTATACTGGTGTTGATAGCATTGCTTCCAAAGAAGAGAGGCACGAAAATGCAGTACGAAGCAAAATTCAAAAGAGGGGACAGGTTTCAGTTATAAAATCAGGCACCGGAAACAAAGCAAAATAATTTTTCAGCTGAGGGGTGTGGCTAGTGCTGTATTTAACATGGAATAAAACTTAGTGAAATAAAAAGAAGGCAATTTGTTACCCGCTTTTGAGGACCCGGAGAGGGAAAATTATATTTTCAACCTGTTCATGTGTAGATTTGTATGGGAGCAAAAGTAGGTCATCTTTAAGTGATAAATTGAACTGCATATACTAATATTACTTAATTGAAATGCAAATGCAAAACATGTAAGTTTTCCTGATCAAATGGTGCATAAATGAAGTAATTCTGTTCAGTCGAACGAGAATTATTAGCGTTCAAAAACCTTTCACTTTTGCGTAACGCTCTCATTTTTCAAAATTTTGAAATGACTCCCGGTATAGAAAAGAGAAACGTAGTCCTACGTTGAAAAAACAGAGAAATCTCGAGTATTTTATGATTCGGGCCTAAAAGCCAATTGTAAACAATCACTTAAAACGTTGATCTCTCACGAACCACAAAACTCCTATGATATACAATTACACCATAAGGTAAAGCAAACATTTTTCTTTAAGATGCTAATTTCACTTCACGAAAGTGTTTTGAGATGTGTGAGAAATCGACGTTTAAAGTCATTGTTAACAATTGGCTTTTTGGCTCTAATCATGAATTACTCGAGAAACCGTTAATTCTCTGAGTACTTTGTGTATGATTTAGTGAATGTAAGCAATTCCTTCTCAAAATTTGAGTTGGTCGTAAATATTTCCCCGTTTTTTTTTTTGTGCATCGCTTCTGCACCCGTTGAAAGAGTTAAATCAGATTAGTTTAGTTTGTTAGTGTTAGTATTGTGCCACCCAGTCGTAGATTATGAGGTTAGAGTTTTTCGCGAGTGAATTGATGGTTACTAACAGTTTTAAAGTTCGATATAGAGTCGTCTCATAGCGGTGAATTTTGATGATTGGCAGAGTGTGGATTGAATAAAGAAAATGTTATAAAAAGAAAACCAGTGCAATGAAGAAAACGGCCATCTGCTGGTTAAAAGCAACGTACGAAGACAACACGCACGCGAGCGTGAGAAGCTGGCACATAAAGACTGGACTCGGAAAAAATGAGACACACAAAAATGATCACCAAAAATTTTAAATCGGATACTTCTCAAATTTTCAGGGATTAAATAACTATATACTAACTATGTTTTCCATAATTTATTTATTGAATTTCCTCCCCCAAGCTGAATGCTCGTACATTTCTCTTAACACTGCTCATGAGATCTTGGGCGAGGCTTTGTCCATCTTCCTTACACAATTTCTCCCAGTTTTTCTTGAAAGCTTCATCGGGTTTGAATGTTTTCCGCCTTTCTTCAACTTCTTCTTCATTATTGCCCAAAACTTTTCGATCGAACGAAGTTCTGGTGTATTTGGCGGGTTCGCCTCCTTCGGGACCACATTAACGCCCTTCGCTTCGTACCAATCCATTACAGGCTTGGCGTAATGGCACGAAGCGAGATCCGGCCAGAACAGCGTGGGAAAACGGTGAGAGTGGAGGAAGCGCAGCAAGCGCTTCTGCAAGCATTCCTCTCGATAAATCTGCCCGTTTATGGTGCCGGTTGTAACGTACGGCTTGCTGTACCGTCCGCACTCGCAGATCGCCTGCCACAACAGGTACTTCTTCGCGAATTTGTCCATCTTTCTCTTCCGGAACTTTTCCGGAACCTCCATGCGGGACGTACCGACAAAAAACTCGAGGCAGGGATTTGTTTGATGTCCGCCTTGATATATGTCTCGTCGTCCATGACGAGACAGCCTGGCTTGACCAGCCACTCACGGTACAGCTTCCGTGCATGCAATTTGGCCACCGTGTTTTGCTTGTCAGTCCGGTTTGGCACCTTCCTGACCTTAAAAACACGTAGCCCAGCCCGCTTCATGATCTGCTGGACGAACCACTTCGACGAATTGACCTTTTTGGCCACGTCTCGGGTGGAAAGGTTCGGGTTATTCTTAAAGTACTGCCTTATCTTCCGTGCCTTCTCTGGGTATTCCGTTTTCAGTTTTCGGCCGCTTCCAGCGCGCCGCTGGATGGTTTTCATCTCCTGGAACATTTTCACAACGCGGGACTCGGTGAAATGGTAAATTCCAAGCCTTTTGCCGATCCATCTGTGCGACTGACCAGGATTATCGACTACCGCGCCAAAGATTTGCTAAGTAGCTCTTCTTATTTCAAATGCATCTTGAACACTACTTGACAGAGAATTTTGCACACATAAACATAACACTCTAAACTAGTATTACCCAAAATTTCATTAATTTTGACTCACGCGATAAAAAGTTACACCCAAAACAAATTGTCGCATTTTTTCCGAGTCCAATTTTTAATTTCAGATGCAATCACCACGTGGTGTACAGAGTTTTGTTATGCTAGTTGCATATTAAGCGGGCGGTTTAGCAACGTTAAGTTTTGCGCTTATTTTGTCATAAGTGCATGAAATTAGTTTCGAATCAACATCGAAAATTTTAATTTTTACGAATGAACAAGCAAGTGTTGTTTTAAAGGTGGCCATTGGTGAGATCAAACTGATTATAAATCTACCTTCTGCTCAAATATGAACGAGACTTTTTGAATAAAACGGTCCGCGGATGACACATCGTAAATTTTTTTTTTCTTAGATTGGTAAGACTGTTACACGTTTACATGTCATATTTGAGCAGGATCTGTCACAAAGCTTTTTTTTACGGTACCATAAACAAGTCAACCTCCAGTGTGTTTTTCGAATTTTACTATGGAATCAAACGTTGAGC
Source organism: Aedes koreicus (assembly GCA_024533555.2). Classification (NCBI taxonomy): domain Eukaryota; kingdom Metazoa; phylum Arthropoda; class Insecta; order Diptera; family Culicidae; genus Aedes; species Aedes koreicus. The sequence continues at coordinate 52,745 of JAHHFK020005720.1, read as the reverse complement.
AAAGAATAAGTTTGAAATTTTGTTATTCCAACGGAATAAATGCTTGGGATGCATTGAAGTGTTGCAGAAAGCCCATGAGGAATCTGCTCTATCGCGTGCACGTGTGTTTGATTGGTATAAGTCGTTCAAAGAGGGTCGTACATCAGTGGAAAATCTGCCTCATGATTGTCGTCCAACAACATCAGTAAACGAAGAAAACATAAAAAAGTGAAGAAAATTGTGCTGCAATATCGCCGTGTGACCGAGAGAGAAATAGCGGATGAGCTCAACATATCAAATGGATCCGCTCATAGCAAGATGTTTTCGGCATGAGACGTGTGTCCGCGCGTCTTGTTACAAAATTGTTGAATTTTCTTCAAAAAGAGCAACGCAAAACTGTCGCTAAAGAAATGCTCACAATGAGTGATACGGACAGCCAGCATATCATAACTGGTGACGAGACTTGGGTCTACGAGTACGACGTCGAAACAGCCCAGCAATCATCGGAATGGCGCTTCCAAAATGAGTCGAAACCCAAAAAACCGCGTCATAGTCGATCGAAAATCAAGGTTATGCTGACTGTTTTCTTCGATAGGTGCACTTCGGTCTGGTGCACTCGGAAATCCTTCCGGAAGGTCAATCGGTCAACACTGAATATTAATTGGGCGTTATGAAGCGTTTGCGTAAGAATATTCGTCCCACAAGGAAAGAATTGTGGGACAACAAGTCATGGTTTTTGCATCACGATAATGCACCAGCTCACACATCACGTTAAGTTCGCGATTATTTGACCAAAAACAACGTTAACATCATTATTGTGGTGATTCCTCGCACACTAAAGACGACTGTCCTGTGAAGGATGATCCTCAAAAATTTATATGTTCAAATTGTGGTGAAAACTATAAATCAAATTTTTTGGAGTGCAAGACTCGCAAAGCAATTTTTCAGTCGCGCTCTAAACGCCAGGTAGGAAACAATACCCGTTCCCGACCTGCTTCTACCCATTCTGCAGCTGTTAACAACGATCAGCAAAGAACAAATTTCTACCAAACCGTCGGTAGAAACAGCGGACAAGTTTTTACATCCGCAGCTGTAAAAACGCTCAACTAGGAGCAAATACGACTTCAATACCTGCAGGCACCAACAGGGTTCAATCTGCAAACCCTACATTCTTACCCAACCGTGTTGTTAACAATGTTCAACATGTAAATGGACCTACATACGCTGCCGTTGCAGCGGGTAGAAATCAATTTTCCACGGGACTTCTGATGAATTTGATTTAGGTAACTTATCTGCTCCTAAATTTGAATTTTTACAGCAATCGTTGATCGATATGATAACCTATATGCTAAAAACTAATTCCATGTTTGAAGCTATCCAAACTGGTATTAAATTTGCCAATAATATTGTCATGACATTGAAATTCAGTAATGGAGTTTAAGTCTTTAAATATTTTGAAATGGAATACTCGATTCATCAGAGACAACAAGGATGAGCTATTTAATTTTTTAAGTGTTCATAACGTGCATATTGCTGTTATAACTGAGACTTATCTCTAACCTGCCCATAAGGGCAAAAGAGATCCAAATTATTTTGTCTTCCGAAATGATCGCCTTAATGGAGCTGGTGGTGGCGTTGCCATCATTGTTCATAGGCGTATCAAACATCACATTCTTTCTTCATTTGAAACCAAAGTTTTTGAAACTTTGGGGGTTTCAGTTGAAACAAAATTAGGCCAATTTACTTTTATAGCTGCCTATTTGCCTTTCCAATGCACTGGTCAGCAAAAGAACTGGCTCAAGGGTGACCTTTAGAAACTTACCCTCATAAGTCTAAATTCCTCATTTTTGGTGATTTCAATGCAAAATACCGCTCATGGAATAATTCGCAAAGCAATGCCAATGGTAATACACTATTTGATCATTGTTCTGCAGGCTACTACACTATTCAATACCCAAACAGCCCAACTTGCTTTTCTTCAGCCAGAAATCCCTCAACTATTGATTTGGTCCTAACTGATTCATGTCAATTTGTAGTCAATTGATTACCCATGCTGACTTTGGTTCTGATCACCTTCCAGTTATATTTGAAATATCTCAAGAAATCATTTCTAATTCCATCAGTTCTACTTTCAACTACCATAGAGTTAATTGGGATCAATATCGAACAATTATGGAATACAACTTTGATCCTAATGTTCCATTGCAAACAAGAAATGAAATCAATAATGCTCTTGAATCTCTGCCTTTCTCAATAAATAGAGCAAGAGCTGCTTCAGTGCCAAAATGCGAGGTTAAATTCGATTCAGTTTTAATTGATGACGATCTTCAGCTCTTGATTCGTCTGAAAAATGTACGTAAGCGTCAATATCAAAGAACACGTGATCCCGCTATGAAAGTCATACGGCGAGATTTACAAAAACAAATTAAAACCCCGCCTCCCTCAACAAACAATAATAAAAAAAAAAAAATAAAAAAATATTATATAAATACCCATCTATATATAAAAAAAAAAAAAAAAAAAAAAAACAACCCAAAACAACAAAACAAAAAAAAAAAAAAAAAATAACCAAAAAAAAAAAAAAAAAAAAAAAAACTTAGAAACCAAAATAACCCCCCCATTTATATTTTGTGTACTACAACCCCTACTAAGGGGCCGTTTTCCCGGGAGTATCTAAATATTTTCCCACAAAAATATATTTTTAATTATTTTTTGGAAAATAATTTGAAAAAAAAAAAAAAAAAAAAAAAAAAAATACAAAAAAAAACACCACCAAATGAAAAAGAAATTTTCTAAATCCCCCACAAAAAAACCCCCGAAAGTACTTTGTCTTTCTTGGTTAAACTATTTAACAGATGTTTTCATCTGCCATACTCTCCAGATTATTATTTATTATTATTTTATTTTCGTCAACAGATAAAAATGTTCATCCCATTGACCCTTTAAAAAATTAAATTACATACGAAAATTAACAAAACTTAACAAAGACATATACGGAAACAACGCTTATTAACATCACGGGATACATTAAAATCAAACACATTATAGCAGCTGTTGAAAACGCGGCACATGCTTTGCACAGGTTCGTGTTTTCCGTAGTTGGTCCTTGAGTGCCGGAACACGAAGAACTGTTGTAAACGGAGATTTCGTCGTCGAGTGTTGATGGTCAAGAGATCCAGTAGAACGGAACAATCAACATTTCCTTGAAGCAGATCACCAATGAAACACGCTTTGGCTACCATACGCCTACCTTCCAACAGTTCCAGGTTGATGAGCTTGCACCGACTTTCATAACTTGGCAATCTGCGAGGGTCTTGCCAGCGAAGATGTCGCAAAGCAAAGCGTATAAACCTTCGCTGAACAGCTTCGATCCTCTGGACTGCGTTTTGGTAGAAAGGGGACCAAACGATGGCACAGTATTCCAAGAAAGGGCGAACCAAAGAGCAGTATAATGCCTTCAGACAGTAAACGTCCTTGAAGTTTTTTGCGAAGCGGAACATAAATCCTAGCTGCGAAGAGGCCTTGGAAACAATATACGAAATGTGAACCTTGAACGACAGTTTGGAGTCCAGCATTACTCCCAGATCCTTGACCGTTGTTTCTCGTTTCAAGCGCGTACCTCGAAGGATGTAGTCGTGAAGATACATCGCACGTTTTCGGCCGAAGGAGATAGTTGAGCATTTGGATACATTTAAGGACATTCTGTTGATTCGGCACCAGTTATCGAACACTTGCAGCTCCTGCTGGAGAAAGTGGGCGTCTTCCGGACATTTTATAACGTAGTACAGCTTCAGGTCATCCGCGTAGGATAATTTCAGGCATTTGAGGACCAAGTTCACGTCGTTCATATATAGCAGGAAAAGGAATGGGCCGAGGTGGCTACCTTGAGGAACGCCGGATGCTACCGGAAAGCTAGATGAGGCGTAATCGGCAATCTTCACGGACATAGTTCTACCAGTCAGGTATGAACGGAGCCAGTTCAACAACTGATCGTGAACCCCCATATTGCCGTATTTAGAAATGGCAATCTGATGGTTCATTTTATCGAAGGCCGCAGAGAGATCTGTGTAAATAGCGTCTACTTGATGACCGCGTTCCATTTCGCGCATGATGAACGATGTAAATACGGTTAGATTGGTCGCCGTCGAGCGCTTGGGCACAAAACCGTGTTGGTCTGGAGAAATAGTCTGTGAATAGTCATTGACCAGCCTTTGGAGAACAATTAGTTCAAATAGCTTGGATACAGAGCTTAGTGCAGCAATCCCACGATAGTTGGCGACGGACCGTTTGCATCCCTTCTTGTGTATTGGGAATACAAATGACTCTTTCCAGCATTCAGGAAACTCACCGGAAGTTACAGACAAATTGAACACCGTAGCTAAGGGCGCAGCAAGCGTGTTTAGGCAACGCTTCAGGACAATTGAAGGAATACCGTCAGGACCGCATCCAGTTGAAGTTTTCATCTGCTTACCGGCTGAAATCACCATATCACTATGAATAGTGAAAGCAGAGCCAAATACAGACATGCGGGGAACATTGCTAGTAGCCGATTCGAGGCTCTCGGCGTCCAGAATTTCGTCGCAGAAGACACTGCTGAACTGCGTACGGAACAAGCTGGCGATATCCACGATAGTGTCAGCTTCAAGAGTGCCATCAGTCATAGTAGAGGGTAAGCCGGTTTCTTTCCGTTGTTCGTTCACAAACCGCCAGAAGCTTTTCGGGTTCGTTTTGAGACGAGTCTGCAATTGAAACTGATGGGCGTTGTACAAGCTGTTATTGAGATATTTGTAATCGTCGTTGGCGCGAGCGTAGTTTGCCCTCGTGGAATCGGTGCGATATCTGCTGTGTTTCCTCAAAGCAGCCCTTTTAACTCGTTTCAAGTGTTTGAGGTCAGAATTAGACCAGGCAGGTTTGGGAGGCTTACGGTTGATTTTCTTAGGCACGAATTGATCGACGGCGTAAAGCAAAATACAGCACATAGTCGAAGCAGCAAAATTTGCATCCCCGTTTGCAAGAGTCGTGTTCCAGTCCACGTCGGCGAGAAAGTTGTTCATTCCCTCGTAGTCAGCATGGTTGAAGTCATAATAAACATTTTCGAAGTTGTCATGGAAGCTGTACTCAGGATTTAATTCCAGCGTCAGTAGCAGAGGGGAATGGTTTCTGCAGCTTTTGACAAGTGGTGCTGGAGCTTGAATGACAGAACATCTTTGACCCAGTTCTTCAGTAATGAAGCATAGATCCAGCAAACGATTGTTGTTATTCGGAATGCCGTTAACTTGCCGAAGTCTTGCGGTAGAATAAGCATCAAGCAAGGAGAGAGATGCTGGTCTGGATGACGAACATGAAGTATCTGGATAGTGGAAGCCGTTGGTATCAACATGCCATGAAAATTCCAGATAAATGGAAAAATGCAAAAGTCGTACCTATTTTGAAGCCAGACAAAAATCCGGCTGAAGCTTCTAGCTACCGACCAATCAGTTTGCTTTATTCAATAAGTAAGCTTTTGAAAAAATAATTTTGAATAGAATGATGCTTCACATCAATACAAACTAAATTTTTGCTGATGAACAGTTTGGATTCCGCCATGGGCATTCAACTACGCCTCCAATTTTGAGAGTTACAAATTTAATTCGTTCAAACAAAGCTGAAGGCTGCCCCACTGGAGTTGCTCTTCTAGACATAGAAAAAGCATTCGACAGTGTTTGGCATGAAGGTTTGATTGCAAAACTGAAAAAGTTCAATTTTCCGCTTTATATCATGAAATTAGTTCAAAACTACATAATTGATAGAACTTTTCAAGTAAATTATCAGAATTCTAAATCTGATCAATTGTCTGTTTGAGCTGGTGTTCCTCAAGGTAGCATTCTTGGGCCAATACTTTATAACATTTTCGTTTCAGATCTCCCTGATTTACCTCAGGGCTGTCAAAAATCTTGTTTTGCTGATGACACAGGCATTTCCGCTTCGTGTTATATCTAGGAGGCTACAAAAAAGCTTGGACATTTTAACAGAATATTTTCAAAAATGGAAGATTTCTCCTAATGCTTCCAAAACTCAACTTATAATATTCCCACACACGCCTAGAGCTGCATTTTTGAAACCAAGTAATAGTCATATGGTCACTTTGAACGGAGTTCCATTTTTTTGGTCAAATCAAGTAAAATATCGTGGACTGATACTTATTCAAAAATTAACTTTTAAAGATCACATTGAGGGCATTCAAGCCAAATGTAATAAATATATAAAATCCTCTTATAAACAGAAAATCCAAACTTTGTTTAAAGAACAAACATCTAATATTTAAACAAATTTTTAGACCGGCCGTGCTTTATGCTGTGCCAATAAGGTCTAGTTGTTTTACTCCTAGGAAAAAAGCACTTCAAAGTATTCAGAACAAAGTGCTGAAAATGATTTTGTAGCTGCTACCCTGGTTCAGTACTATTGAATTACATAGAATTTTAAACGTTGAGACTCAAGAAGAAATGTCCAACAAAATAATTCATAATTTTAGACAAAAATCATTGCAATCTTCAATTGCAATGATCACTTCTCTCTATAGATAAGAACTAGTTTTAAGAAATCAATAATTATTCTGTCACGCAGGCAAAAAAAAATCTTTTAAAAATACTGAATAAATAAGGTAAAAATAATATTGCCACAATTACAGTTAAATGATAGCATATAAGGTTGAAATGTTAATTACTTAGCAGGAGCACCTAGGTTAATATATGAATGTAAAATAATGTAAAATTTGGAATAAATAAAGAGTAAAAAAAAAGAAAAACGTTAACATCGTTCTTCAAGCGCCGTGTTCGCCTGATATGGCACCATGTGACTTTTTTCTTTTCCCCAAACTCAAATTGCCGCTTCGTGGTAACTATTTTCAGACGATTGAAGTCATAACAGAGAATTCGAAGAGGGAGCTTAAGGCGATACCAAAAGAGGCGTATGAAAAGTGCTATATGGAATGGAAAAAACGTTGGCATATGTGTATCGCCTCCAATGGTGATTATTTTGAAGGAGACAAAATATATATTGAATAATAATTAACCGTTTGTGTTTTATTTAACCAGCCTCGTTCATATTTGAGCAGAAGGTATGTTTAACAAGTATCTTTTTTTTTTTTAAATAAAACTAAATACGCGCCTGCTTTGGAAATTTTACGTTTCCAAATCTGGAAGTGTGTTGCAGTCCATCCAGATACAGAGATACATTATCCAGAAAATATCGGTAATGTTTACATGTGGGGCTTATTGTATGTGCAAGTAACTTCGGAATGGGCGTGACACTCGAGACTTTCTGGAATGGGTTGCTGGATCTGCAGTATAGCTATCACTTTCTAGCTCCCGGATTTATGCGGCTTTCAATGGTCACTTAAGCAAACAGATTTCTTCCATAATTATGATGAAAATTCTACTTAATTGTGGTTTATACCATTCAATATGTGCCGAGATCACTTACAAAGAAATGTACACCGCCAAATACGTATGACACACATATGTATGAATACGTAAACACAGCCATGTAGTTTGTAAGTAGGTCACGTCTTACGGCAAGAGTAGGGAGTCAAATGAAAATTTGAAAAATAACGATCGTCTTTAAATATGAAAACATTTGGAATGCTAACAACTCAATTATTTAACAATATATTGCAAAGATATCTCAAAGACATCAATCATTCGGAAATTTTTGTGACCATCATTTTTGTTTTGTTTATTTTCAAAATTTTCTTCCGTTCATCTTCCGTCGTAGTCACTCAAACACCTCTTTGGGTAGTTTCGCAACTTTTTTGGGGGTTACATTTGAACCTGCACCATGCACCATGGGTGGCGAGTATGATATATTGGAATTGGTCTAACTTACCGTTGCATATTCTCGTTGACGAGATGTTGAATAAACTGCTGGATTATATCAACGAGGTGGTGAAGAAAGTGCTGTCCGGTGTAAGCCAGTTGACAGCTAGTGGTGGTTAAACAGCCGATTGCCAAGCCAACGCGACGAACTCGATGGTGCCGGTATCCGGTATCTAACTGGCTGCAGAGATGATATAACTGAAACGTTTATTTATTTATCTTTCCACTGCAGTGCGTCAATTGCAGTTACGAGAAGTTGAAAAAACTACTATCCGGGTTGGTAATGATAATGTGCTGCTCAACAAAACCAGAAAGGGATAATAATTTCTTATGCGGACCTTACCCACCAACCTTTTCAGGATGACCAAATTACTTATCATGATCGAATCTGAATAGCCATTGCACGTTGTGGGTTTTTTCTTGACATTCAGTCGAGACTGTTGAATTATCTGCCTGAGAATTGTATATAACTGCTGCTTGGTATATTGCTGACCTTAAACAAATAAAGCGATATTAATTTCTGACGTGGACCATGCCAACTGTTCGTTTCAGGACAATAAATTCAACTTTTCATCTAAAGGATATGTTTTACTGGCATTCTCATGATCGATCATGCATTATCATTGCTTATTCTGGATTGTTTGAAGCATTCAAACGAGAGTGCTGTAGTTACTCATAACAATCAACACTAAACATAATGAACAACAAAAATCAGTGGGGTTGTGTATAACACACGACCGGTTGACGTAGACGATAAACCGTTTGATTAGTTTCAGAAGCCGATTGTTACGATAAAGATTCTTACATCATAGTTATCTCTGTACATGTTACTAAAATATGGTCGTTTCACAGGATTTCCCGTATGTTCGATTTAAATGCGCTTCCGAAATTTGAGCATACGGTTGGCATCAAAACGATTAGGCATTGCACTTATTTTCACTTTCACAGTTTCTCAAAATTTATTTCTTCCTAGAAGTAAAACTCTATCCGGCGCGAATTGTTAACTCAACTAAACTACTGTTCATAGCAGTACTGATTGGAATTAACAGAGAATAATCATTCGAAATGTCATGTTTGAAAACCAAAACGTTGTCCTTGATAGTGGATTTCTTTAAACTTGGCGGAATGCAACACTCGTTGACTTTTCCAACACCGATAGATGATTTTGTACACAAAATATATTCATCGTTTATTTGTAAAATGTAGATACTTGGGCTGACGAAATGGCAGTCGTAAAAATGTGTACTTGATTAATGCAAAAATCTCAAAAATAAATAAGAAAACGATCGAGTCATTGGCGTCCAGTGTTTCAATTTTCCGTGATGGCCACCATTTCTAAATTTCAATTTGGCATGGTACTTTGGCCGTAAGCTTGCTTTACATTTGCGCTTCGGAATAATTTAGAGACCGTTAAAATTTCCGAGCCGTGTTAGAAGTTGTACACAAATCATAAGCTATGCGACGAATGAAAAACTAAAACTATTTTAGCTGGCAAACATTTTTGAAAGGAATGTTAGAGAAATTCCTACAAAACAAACTATTTATCCAGGTAAATCGAATCGGTTGTCCTAAAAAGAACGGGTTTTAAGTCGTTTACATTTGAATTATTAAAACCTTCTCGGTCTTTTGAAGAAGCAGGTTATTTAATCCTTTCCACGTTGCGCCTTACCAAAAGATGGCTACTAATGGATGCCTAGCTAACGGTTAGCTAGCAACATCCTACAGCAACAGCCATCAGGCAAATCGGGCCTGGTTACTTGCCATACGCCAGCTACCAATACAATGCCGTTCTGAACAGCTTCAATACTCCAGTCCAAATATAGTCAGTGCACTATCCAGGGTGCTTGCCAACGCCAGCTGCTATTACAATACTGCCGCTCCGAACAGCTTCAATACTGCCGCTCCGACATGAAGCCAGTGCACCCTCCAGGGTACTGCCGCCGCAAGTTCTGCCAAACCAATACTATGAACAGTACCGCACTGCGTCAATGCAGCCGAACGAATGAGAAATTTGTGAAGCTGTGCCCGTTTTATATCGGTCACTGCTGCATAAAAGACCACCTTTGCTCACATTTGAAATCTGTGATAGGAAAGTACTGTGCATTTAGTAAATTTAGCCTGAAAAACGGAATTATATGGCATCACCTTTTATTTGCCCTATTTTCAATAGTTTACAATCAATTAAGGATAATTTTTGATAGTTGAATTGATACGCGGGAAAATTTTCAATCGATTAGTGTAGATATCATGAAAATCTATCGAGGATTGATTGAAGTATTAGCGTTTCATTTGTAACGATATTTCGTGACGGTCGCAATTTTCAGATTTTCATTTGACACCCTACCCTTGCCGTAAGACGTAGTCTACGTCAAAATCATAAATCAAAACTAACAATCACTCGCTACATTGACAAAGCACAACCTCAACTTAAACGAAAAGAGAACATATGACAACTACACTACACGACTACGACCAATCCTTCGAAATGTTGGTTTTGAAAAGTATTCATTAGTATAAATAACCAACTTCTAACGTACTTTCAAAATTCGTTTCAAATAGCATATCGCAAGTCACTAAAGCAAATAAAGATACTGCTAAAGGACTCATACACAATTTAAAATATAAATTACTGAACATATTTTCAACAAAAAATATTTTATTGAACCACATACAAATTTGAAATCACAAAAAAAATGCTTTACCAAGATCAAGGAAACGGGTATTTGTGGCTATAAGTTTTCAGCTAAATCACAAAAACAACACACTACACAATACAGGTAGGATATTCTAGATTCTAAGAACTACTACTTGCTAGGAACACATATAAATTATAAGTGACCCCCTTGTCATCTGACATGCAGAAAATAAAATTTACCAACACATATACAGCCACAAGCGCATCTTATATAAATTCAATACCTACTGCGATGTCCTCATCAAGTCGAGCACTCGATACTGAAGATGTATGTAAGTCAAAGACGGAATAAGCCTGTCTATCAAATGATTAGAATTTGTTGGGGGAAATTAAATGAATTTGCTCGCGTTTATCAGTCATAACTGCTATAGTTTTTTCTAAAGTTTTTTTTACGGAAAATTTAGTTCAAAAAAAATTTTTTAAGTGAACAAGTGAAATGTATGTTTAAATAATCTTTGTATCCAAGTTGCATCCGTTATTCTCATACGCTAGGTATTTTTTAAGTGTTTTAGTTTGTTTATTTTTCGTTAATGAGAAGCGAGATTTATTTTTATTAAATTTTATTTATTTAAAACAAATTGTTACTAAGGTTTAGAGACAAAATCTGTGGGGTACATTCTTTACTAATCGATGTATCGAATTTCATTAACGCTGTTTCAGCTGAACCATATAAAATCAATGGTTCCCGCTAGATTGTTCAGTTCTAAATAGCCCTATGGTGAAAACACAGCCCATGATATTAAATATTAAGAGATATCAATGGAAAATAGATAATCGCAAATGTGAAAAGCTTTTGCCAAAATATAATTGGTTCTATTCCTGTTGTACATTTTGTATCCAACCAGTTGTTTTATGCACATTGTTCGCTTCTCCCACATATCCGATAATGTTACACCACTGATATTCAATTCCACGGATGCATAACTATTAGTTTGAGCCAGGAAGCAAAATCGTTCAAAACCATAATAAAAGTACATCCAGATTCTGATATAGATTTTTTTTCAATCGTTCTGGAAGTATTTCACATATAATACTTATACCTGTCTCCTACAATTTGTTTGAACACAAACAAACCCAACTACGGTGATCATCAAATATTTTCAGCATTTTCTTTTCCTTCATAACCCACATGCATCATCCTTAAATCTTATTTAAATACGGACGTATATTTTATTTTGAAAAGAGAATAGCACATTTTATCACACCTATTCAGACGAGGTGGAAACGAACGTGGCATAATAATGTGAATTATTTCCAGGTAGGTGCTTGAAAAAGTATCCTAAGTAAATATCAATTCTCTCAAGCTGGGTATGTTCAGGACACCAAAGAGCGCTTCATCCTTTTAATGATGATGGTGTGCCTTATCCAGTGGTCAAAATCCTACATTTATTTTTATTTATTATATATGTACGATGAACTGCGAAAGGGTAAATTTGTTCAGGTTTCCAGACAATTATGTTAAACATCGTTAGGGCTCCGGAAAATGTGTTGTCTGTAGCACTTTTTAAAGTCCTCCATAACGATTTCCACCACCCACTTTTTTACTTTCTAAATGGTCTCTAGTGGAGTCCACTTGAAGCAGTCAAACCTCTCGAATTATGCATTTTCATTGAAAAATCAATTTCAGAAGCATCGTTGAAAAACGCAACCGATTGCCACTTGTCTGTGCTCTTTATTTACTTTCTTACCCTCTCAACAGCTCTTAAATTCATCATTATTGCTGCAATAAATAACAGAGATCAAATGTCTCGACTTTCGTCCGTGTGGTACACTTCCTTCTTTCGGTACACCAAACCACTTACATTGGCACGAAATCTTCTTTAGCGCACAGCCCCGAAGATGTGGGTAACGTGAGGAATACAAAGTGCAAATTATTAGGGTTTTATGCTTCTTTTTTTCCTCTCCTACCAAACTTTTTGTTGCTCACATTCTCTCACAACTTGCTCCTGTTCTTTTTTAAAAATTCAAAAGATCATCATTCAGCTGATTTATACAATAATTTCATTGTCAGAATATCTCTGCACTACATAATTTTAAAATAAAAACTTCGTACAGTGGGCCCAGATAATTTTTAATGATTCTGCAAAACTTGGAATTTGTCGAGTACCAAAGCTTCTACTATTTTCACGCATTCAATAACATTCAAAGCATTCTTTCTTAATTTTTTCGATTTGGCTCGAAAAAAAAAAATAGTCATAGAGACAGTTGCAATCAGCTGATGATTTTGTTAACATTTAATGTTTGAAAGTTTTTCATTAGACCTGACACATTTGATTTTTTTTTGTATTCACACCCAGCATCGTAAACACTTATAACTTTAGAATATTAACTGACCCACATATGTTTGGTTGCAGGCTTATTAAGAAACGTATCATGGAATGCCTTGAATTGTCGTCGCACTTTGAAACCCGGAATAAGTCATACCCTACAATTGATTTTTCCCCGGGCTGTACTTCAAACCTAAAGACGGACATAGTGCGCTGTAGAGCGCATATGATGTGCTGTACAGCGCACTATGTCCGACGTTAGCATAGAGCAGAAGAAAACCCCATGGTCGGGTGTGATTTATTCCGGTTTTCAACTGGAACGAGAATACACAATTTGGACCGAAGTAGCCAAGCGTAAAGGCATATTTCATTGTATAAAAGGCGCCAATTTATTCCAACTGTCTTTTTGCTATCCCAGGGCCTAGCTTATTTTTGCGTTTTCACTATGTGTTTTCAAACAGTCTTTAATTTTTTTCCCCTCGCCGTCTGTACTGCTTCGATTACATTGTGCTTCGTTGTCCTTGCTTTCAAAGATCGAGAGAGGTGCGAAAGGAAATAAGTACTCAATCAGAGGAAACTCGAAGTACTAGTATAAATTTTTGAGATAGATTTGCCAAATATTGTTTTGTAGTTTTCAAGCCTGTGCGTGCTGCGTAGTGGTACTACCCGAGTAAAGGATAACTCACTGAAATATTGAAATTATATAGATTCACGCAGCCAGGGTTGCAGCAACTAATAGAGATTCATTCAAATTCGTTTGCCGATAAATCATTCCAGAAGCTGGATTTCAAAATATTATGTTTGATAAAATCGAGGCGCTTAACTAATGCAACAATATTCGCGAACACTTCAAAGCTCTTACTATAGAACTTGGCGAGTAATAAGGACTGTATTGAAAATAAGTTATCCACACATGTTTCTTTCAAATGATATAAAAAAAGATGTTTTATTCGAACAAATGGATGATTCTTTATTGTATGGGATGGAACTTGAATATTGTGAAGACCAGATGAAATTAATAATTTTCTTTCACGAATTTGCAAATTTTTGATCCAACACTTTTCATCAAGTTCCGAACAAGTGTTTAATTACATTTTTTGGACGCCTTAGCTCATTTTTTTTGACTCCTGCATATACTCAGCTGCTTTACCAGTATTTTTTGAATCGCAAAATAGCGTTCGATGGGCCAAAGCTGAGAGCAATTTGGCGGATTCATGTCTTTATCAACGAAATCCGCTTTTCCATGAGATTGAGAATTGCTTCGACGTAATGCGCAAACGCTTAATTCGGCCAAAATAGAGGAGGGGTACTTTGCTTCTGATATAAAGGCAGCAACCTCTTCCGTAGATACTCAAATTGATAGATTTCCACATTGATTGTTCCGTTAGTGTAAAAAATGGTGGACTTCATACCGTAGGAATATATTTTTTGCCATGTCAGCACCAAACTTTTCCATTTGAATCGACCTATCTGCATCGCATACATCATCTGCCATCAAAATAGTGTAATATTGTAGACGTGGAAGGGTTTTTCAAGTCGTCTTGGACATAGGTCATCCATCAAAATACATGCATCCGGTCGCTGCAAAACTCGGAAAGACAATTTCCGGGCCCTTGTTGCTGCGCGTTGCTTCTGTTCAGAAATTTGTTTGGCGAATTTCTGCATCTTGTAGGTCTTCAGGTTGTTCCGTTTCTTGAAAAGTTGAATCATTCCGTCGCTGGCTCCAACTTTGTTGGCCAAATCACGTATCGACAATGATTTGTTCTTCCGGATTAGAGCTACCACTTTCTGATTTAGTTTAGGGTTGGAAGATCCGGGTTTTCAACCTTTTCCTAGCAATTCATCCAAAGAACAGTGTTCCCCAAACTTGGTTATGGTGGATTTTACACTCGTGTGATGAATACCCAAGCGCTTCGCCAAGTGTCGCAGAGTTACACCCTTTTCACGTAGCCATGTGTCCAAAACCTTAATTTTCACGTCTTTTTCAATGCGTGACATTTTGAAAACGAAGAATTTAAAACGTGTAAACAAGTAAACAAACGAAATATGACAGTCAAATGCACAGCATGCTATGATGAACACATTAAAACCATAACATATACATGCGTACAACGCAAATGTATGTGGCTAGATTATTTTCGATATATTCTTTATAAGAGTAATTAGTAGTGATTCCGTATTGAGCGCCGAGCCGGACAAGACGTGCCGTGTCTCACCAGAACACTTGTGTTTAAGTGGTTTTTCCCGAGTGGTTTTTCCAAGTGTTGAGCTGTGTAGGGGATAAACGATAAAATTAAATAGGGTGGTAGGCCCAATTGTTGCCAATAAATATAGGTTTTTTTTCTCATATAGTTTTTTTTATGCTGCATGGTGTTTGCAACACTTTTTTTTTGTTAACATTAAATTAAATCGGTAAAGGTTTTTTTTATTTTTTATTTCTTCTTATTTTTGTTTTGCCATTTTTTGTGGTTGTGTTTTTTGTTGTTCATAAATATGGCCTATTCTGAGGTCAAAGTTACACGCATAAAGCACTACCATCCGTTCTCAGAGGGACCTTGGGTTGTCTTTTTTTTGACCCAAATATAAACTTTTGAAAACTCTCGACCTTTCAAGAGAGTTGATGCATAAGTATCCTGGTGTCTCTATACATAAAAAGAGGATTAATAGACTGCGTGTAGAAGCGAATTATGAAATCGTTAATAAGATGGCTGACCACGAAGTATTCAATATCGAATATTGTGTATATGTCCCTTTGCGAGATGTGGAGATCGATGGCGTTGTCTCCAATACGAGTCTGACGGTCGAGAACCTGAAACGAGCTTCTGGTTGTTTCAAGAACTCTTAAGTCGCTCGTGAACTTGTAACTATTCTGGATGTAAAACAACTACATTCAGCATCGTTGCAAGACGAAAAAAAGTTCTGTCAACTTTCAGACTTGTTTCGGGTGACCTTCGCCGGTTCTGTTCTCCCAAATAATGTTAAAATGGATGGAGCTTTTTTCTCGGTGCACCTGTAAAGACAGAGGGAATATAATTGTACCAACTGCAAAAGACTGGGACATTCGCTCAATCATTGCTGCAACAAATTCCGTTGCGGCAAGTGTAGTGAAAACCACACTGAGGATTCTTGCACACAAGCGGTGCAGAAATGTGTTTATTGAGGTGAGAATCTTCACTCTTTGCAGCAGTGCCCAAGGTACAAATTGCAATCAGATAAAGTGCAGCGTTCCATTACTGGACGCTCCAGGCAGACATATACAGAAATGTTTAAGTCTGCAACAGCCGCTCAAGATGAAAACCAATTTTCGGTTTTGTTAGCTGAAGAATCGGACTCTGACACACCCGGATCCTCGAAAATGAAACGTTTTTCTCAGAAAGTGCGCCGTAAGATAACAAAAGTCACCTCCAAGAGATTGCAAAATTTTCATGGGGAAGAAATTGAAAAACCGAGGGTTCCTATTGCACCAACTCCTGGATGCAGTAAGGACTTTCCACCTTTGCCTACAGAAAATAAAAAAAATAAAAATGCCTCCTCATTTTTTTCAAAAGGATTCCAAGTCCAATCGAGGATTGATAGCTTTTTCGGACATTGTGGCATTCATTATAGACATGTTCAATATACAAGACCCTCTTAGAAGCTTAGTTTCTGCCTTGCTTCCGACATTGGAATCATACCTTAACCAATTGACTGTTTCATTTATTATTTATTTATTTATTTATTTATTATTATCACCGTCTTCGATAAAAATAATCGTACAGACTGAACAACTTAATACTAGTTTACAATAACTTAAAGTCTAAACAATTGTACTTATTCGATTTTTAAAAACATTTTTGGATATATCAAAGTCGAATTCGCCACATACAGCATTGAAAGTTCGAAGAAACGAATCAAACGGATTATTATATCCTTAGTTAGTGCGGTGATAAGGAACAGCAAGCATCGGATAATTTCGAAGTCGACGAGGAGGAACGTTCAGTGAAATCTGCTCAAGCAGCACAGGGCAGTCAATAACGCCGATTAGGATGTCAAAGACCAGCAGACGCTGCATTTTAACACGCCTGTCAGTCAGTAGATCCAAACTTATCAGTTTGCAACGGTCCGAGTAAGGAGGGAGATTGTTCGGGTCATTCCACGGAAGTGAACGAAGTGCGAAACGAACGAACTTCCTCTGTACACGTTCAATGGAAACGATGGGTGCCACATAATAAGGAGACCAAACGGGGGCCGCATACTCAAGGATGCTCCGCACCAATCTGCAATAGAGTGATTTTAAAGCATAGATGTCAGTGAACTCAGAGGCGTGCCGTCGGATTAGCCATAACACTGAGAAGGCTTTAGCAGTCGTAATTCCCACATGCTGATTGAACTGTAGCTTGGCATCGATGGTAACTCCCAGGTCGCAGATTGAAGCCACACGATCCAGATGCGCAGACCCCATGCTGTACTGGTGATGAACGGGATTGTTGGAGCGAGTGAAGGATATAACTTTGCATTTATCGTTATTAACACGCATGCCGTTGTCGCTACACCAGATTAACAATGTGTTAATATCCTCTTGTAAAGCGACACAGTCGCGTGGAGAACATATTACTCGAAAAAATTTGAGATCATCGGCGAACGATAGTTTGACGAGAGGCACAAACACAAATCGTTAACGAAGATGTTATATAACAGCGGGCCCAATACGCTGCCTTGGGGTACTCCTGACGTGATGTTAAGTTGACAAGATCTTGATGAATTGACCACTACGTGCGCTGTGCGGCCGGAGAGATATGAAAAGAGCCACTTCGTTAGCCAGTCAGGATAGCCGATGCGTTTGAATTTGTCAATGATCAAAATGTGAGGAACTGTGTCGAATGCTTTAGCAAAATCGACATACACCGCGTCCACTTGCCTTCCCAATTCAATCTCTGGTGACAGAGAGGTAACGTAGCACATCAAGTTTGTTGTTGTTGAGCGATGTTTCATGAAGCCGTGTTGATTATCGGAAATTAATGGAGCGGCTATAGTGTAGAGGACATTGTGCATCAGCTTTTCGAAAACTTTGCTCAAACAACACAGAATGGAAACACCACGATAATTTGTGACTCGGTTGACGTTTCCTGATTTATGGATGGGAACGATAGAAGCAGTTCTCCAAACGGAAGGAAATGTTTTTTCGCTAAGTGATCGGTTGAATAAAATCGAGACAGGGGCTGCGAGTCCCACAGCACACTTTTTCAGGAATAGTGGTGGTATGCCGTCTGTTCCGGATCCTTTCTTGAAGTCGAGAGTGTGTATGGCATTCAGCACTTCATCAGAAGAGAATTGGATGACTGGAAAGTTAATGTTGTGCGAAGAAATATGCGCAAAGCAATCGAGACGTGTTACAGGACACGACTTACTGAATACATTCTCGAAGAATTCGGCGAAGAGGTTAGCGGCTTCTGCGTTAGAGCTAGCATGAGCCTTCTCATATGTAATGTTGCAGGGGATTCTAGCAGAGGATCTCAGTTTTCTAACGAAACCCCAGAAACGTGTTGGTTCCTGTTTGATGCTTGCTTGAATCCTGGATAAGTAGTCGTCGTGAGTGGATTGCAAAACAGATTTGAATGTTGCCTCAACTTCTCTTAGAATGGTTTTGTCGGCTTCAGATTTCGAGAGGAAATAGTGATTACGTGCCTTCCTGAGTAAGTTGCGAAGATGTCGCAACTCAGAGGTCCACCACGGTTTGTTGAAAGTCGAGTTATCCACACGTCGTGTGCGCGATACAAAAATGCTGCAAATTTCGAAGAGCTTGTCGTAAAATGCTGCAGATGTTTCGTCGATCGTTGCGGTCCTCACGAGAAAGCTCCAATCAACCTCTCCAAATGCTATTTTCAACTGATCGAAATCACAGATGTTAAAGTCGTAGCCAAAACTGTCAACAACGTCATCGAGCGAGGTCGGAATAACATCGCCCACGTCGAATAGTAAAACGAACGGCGCATGATGGTTGTCAATTGGTAAAAGTGGTGCAGGGCTCAACTTAATATAGAAGTTCTAGCAGACTTACAAAAACCAGGTCAAGGATTCGACTGTTGATGTTTTCGAAGTGGTTAACTTGCCGCAGGCCGGTAGCAAATAATGCTTCGATGAGAGACTCCTCGTGTTCTGATGAAATGTTTGTAGGGATGTAGCCATTTAACTCTTCGTCCAACTGCCAATGCAAATTTGGGAGGTTGAAGTCACCCAAAGACAAAATGATATACTCTGCTGACGCACTGTTTACGAGACTCGCACTGCATGGTCCGAAGACTCTGCACTGCATGGTCAGAATATCGGTCACCAGACGAGTTGGGGGGGGGGGGGGGGGGGGCTAGCTGCATTGTCACTGTTGGGGTAGCTCTGAGTGCTACTGGTTATGCGCCTGAATTTTCAGTTGACAGTCTCCGAAATTTTTGGGAGCTGTAGTCCTCGAACTGTCGAAACATTATTCCCTCTGGCCATGTCGAGGGATCAAGTGCGTTGTTCTTCAAGGCTGGAGACCAACTTTGAACGAAATAAATGACATGTTGCTTGTGTCAGTATCTTTGGCCACCAGTTTTACCACATCGGGATTGTTATCCAATCCTAGGTTTGCCTTAACCATTTCCACAATTGCTTCATTCGTCACATCAGGTTTAATACGAGAAAAATACAGCCAAAACTTATCAACTGGTTTTGTGCTGATCGGTACTGAAACTACGTTTGGGTTGAAGTGCTTTGATCCGGATTGACACTCAGATGATGTACGTACTCCTGAATCGAATTCACGGGGCCGTTTATTGGCACGTATCGATTCACTAGCTGTCGGCCAGCGATTGAGTTTTGGGGACTGCAATGACAGTACAGGCTTGGAAGAGATCTTTTTTATTTCCGTTTACAGGCTATTAATAGTATCAGTAAGCGATGTCAGAGGCAATTTTTCATCCACATGTTTCGTTATGGTTCGGAGATGGGAGTTATCGAACAAATCAGCACAATGATCACACATCCAGTATAGGTTTTTCCGATGTGACGAAAAATAGCCCAATAGTGCCCGAGACACACCAGAACATGTCATGTGTAACATGGAACTACAGTAACCACGGCAGGCAACATAATCAATGCCAGTAATGGTCAGAGTACATTTGGCGCAATTTTTCTCCATGCCCCTCAACGGTGATCACGACGCCTTGCTTTAGACGACACGTAGCACAAGTGGTGAATTAAAACGTTGACGAAGCTTTATAGCGATTAAAGGCTCGAAAACTTGGACGGCTATCGATGTTCGAAAAGTTTCCCCTCAAAAAACAAAATCGAGCGAAGGGAGGTGGTGGGGAAAATGTTTAATGACCACTTTCACGAAAATCACAACACTTATTCTTAAGAACTAAGTCAGCACACAAAAAAGACTTCACTCGCAACGTTCTAAGGTAAACACTAAGAACGATGAATCAATAATTATAGCACGATATGAAACGGAAGAAACATAAAAAAAAATGGCCCCTCCTAACATTGATCTAATTTTTCGATGGATAATTCATCGAATCAGGTCAGAGGTATGATTACTGTACTACAGTGGAACAACCGTAGTCTGGGGCCTTTTTTGGATGCGTACAATTTTTCAGTTGACAATTCTGATTGCTTTCTTTCAGAAAATGAACTCAACTTCCACGATTTTAACATTATACGCCTGGATAGAGACGATTCTTATGGAGGAGTGCTTCTAGGGATCAAAAAGTGCTTCCCTTTCTACAAAATTTCTCTACCAGCTCTTTTATGCGTCGAAATCGTCGCTTGTCAGATAACTGTAAAGACTAAAGACCTTTGCATTGCTTCAGTTTACGTTCCTCTTCAAACTTTCATTAGCTGCAGTCAATTCTGGAATTCATGTTCTATTTCACCGTCCCCTGTATTGATTCTGGGTGACATGAATTTCCATGGTACTGGGTGTGGGGACATTTTTGATGACAATCCGTTGACACACTTTCACCCTTGGAAGAATATCAATTGCTTGCCAATCTGATCTACAAAAAAGAAAATATCCAAGTGCACCCTTAAAAAGGAGACCTGCCACACCTGGCTGGGACGATGAATGCACTTAATTGTAATAACAAAAAAGTGACGCTTTAAAAGCTTTTCGAAGACACATGACTTCCACTTACTACTTCCAGGAATATTAAAAGCATAAAACACAACTAAAACAACTTGTCAAAGCAAAAAAAAAACGCGGTTATTGGCGAAATTTTGTCGAGGGGCTCTCGTGAAAAACCTCAATGACCTACTTGTGGAGGGAGGCTCGCAACATGCGTAACCGCTCATCTACTAATGAGAGTGATGAATACTCCAACCGATGGATACTCGATTTCACGTAAAAGGTCTGTCCAGATTCTGTTCCAGCAAAACATATTTTTCGGGAAGCGTCTCTAAACTGTGGCAACAATGCTGGAATTGCCGGCGTCGGTGGTGTAGTGGTAAGCGTGACTGCCACTTTGCACCCCAGTGGGTCAGGGTTCAATCCCAGTCGACGTCGGTGGTTTTTCTGAGGCAAAAAAATCTGGTCACGTCTTCCTTCGGAAGGGAAGTAAAGCCGTTGGTCCCGGCTCATATTCATGAGTCGTTAGGTAGGGTCCAGGTGGTGGAGTCGTCTTCCTGGCGTCGGTGATTGTCACCAAGTGAGGAAATAGGCCGACGGAAATAAATGCTGGAATTTTCTATGGCTCTTCTATCTTCAAATATCTCCTTACCAGGATGCGATAAAATTCAATCTTCTGAAAAATCTCCCAGATATCGCAAAAAGACGCATGCTGGACTTATATAATTCCTTACTTCGAAACAACATTGTACCGCCTGAGTGAAGGCAAGTCAAAGTGATAGCTATTCAAAAGCCCATTAAACCTGCGTCAAATCATCAGGAAATTGTTGGAGAAAATGATCTTTCGAAGGCTCGATATATATCGAATCGAATAACTTGCTATCAAATACACAGTTTGGGTTCCGCTGCTTTCCTCAGATATTCAACTGGCGCATGTTTGCGCACAAGGAGCAATTGGCTTCAGTATTCCTGGACAAAATGAAGGTCTGCAGAGATGTGGACTTCCCAACATTTTAAATAATTTTTTGTACAATTTGTTGTCAGAAAAGCAAATGAACTTTTCACTTGGACGACTGACCACTTCCAGAATCCAAGGCTCATGCTTCAACCCCCTGCTTTATAACTTTTACGTCAAAGATATTGAAAATTGTTTGGCAGAACAATGCACGCTCAGACAACATGCTGACGATAGTGTGGTTTCCTGAAGAGGCTTACATACCGTCAACTTGCAAGGACCATTGCAAAATTCCCTAGATAACCTATCTTCTTGGGCTAGGAATCTAGGGATCGAATTCTCACCGCAGAAAACGGTTTACTTGAAAGCCATATCCAGCCCAATTGCAGCTTAATCTTTTGGGCAGAAACTATTCTCTCTGTTCTAATATGGCTCTTTTTGCTTTCTCTCGGCAAGAAAAAGTCACCTTACAAAATTGTAACGAATTCAATATCGTTGTCTGCGTATTGCTCTTGGTTGTATGCGCTCAACGCATAACATGAGTCTCGAAGTTCTGGCAGGAGTAAAATCTCTCCAGAATCGATTCTGGGAGCTCTTGCTCAGAATATTAATCAAATGTGGAGTGAAAAACGCATTTGTAATAGAAAATTTTGAAGAAATTTTAGGGCTGAACACTCAATCTCGATTTATGAGAATTTACCACCACTACATATCGTCGGATATGTATCTTCCGTGCTATACTGCAGACCGTGCTCACTTCACCTATAGCAGTTCCTCAATTCATTATGATCTTTCCATCAAACAAGCATCTCATGGGATTCCGGATCAACTTCGTTCTATTATTATTCCACGTATTTTTTACTGAAAATTACCAACACGTCAATTAAAAAAAAAGGTTTTTCACTTAGGCAGCATTCATTAATTATGTCACGCAAATCTGGCCGAAATTAAACCCCCCCCCCCCCCCATGTCACAAATAGTCACAATTTTTGTAACCCCCCCCCCCAGGCAATTATGTCACGTTTTTGTTAACCCCCCCCCCCCCCCTCCCCACTCAAAACTTTTTATTCAAATAGCCAATATTAGTCACAAAAAATCATTTTTATTTCATACAGAAACAAATTCAACTTTCCTCATATTATATCAAATTGCATTCTCAAATAATACCATTCAAAAATAGATTCAATCCTCAGTCCAAGGGTTTTGCAGATGTTGGTCAGCATTGATGACCGGGAAGATATCTGCGTCCGCTGAAGCACTCGTAATGGTTTCTGCCACATCAGTCAGATCAAGTTCTTCGTCATCTATCCATTCGCAATCGAAGTTGTCTTTGTTGGTTACAACCATACATTCCTGTTTACGTTTTGCCACAACTTTAAACGGACGCAATTTTCTCTGAAATTGAACGGATGTATGCTTGTGCATCTTTATGTGCTCGCGAAGCATGACTAAAGATGCAAAGTATAGGCCACAGCTGGAACACACTCGTTCGTTCAATGAGTTTTTAATTGAAGGACAGTAAAGATCATACGGAATCGTTCCATATCCGGACATCGATTTAGGTAGAATCTGTTGAGCTTGTAATGAGTTCAATACGAACATTGATGGGAAATGCTGTGGTTCGTCCTTCGATGACCCAATCAATCCTCGAGATGTTTGCGTCAGAGAGATTGGTGGAGGCAAAAATCCATTGCAGATAACGTGATCGATGCTACTTCGCAGTGGTGAGCAGCATTTCCTGTAAAAATATAAATTTATGCACATATAACAATTATTTGACCATCAAATGCATCTCAAAATTTTACCTATCTGTGCATTTCCGTATCTGGAGTAAATATTGGCTGGTTCGCACATGAGTTCCAAACCAGTGTTGGTCATAGTCACGAATTGACTTCGGATCTATTTCAGAAGCATCAGGATCGATATATTCAGCCAACGTCGGATGACCGTCGATGACCACATCATTCCAGACTTCTGCCAAAACTTCACCAGCGTACTGGAAATTTTGCTTCTCCAAAGCTGAATCAGTTGTACGCAATTGGGAATCCAGATGACTACCAAACTGGTCGTGTGGTATTATCAATCCAGAAAGCTCCTTACTCAAGGGTGACATACGTCGCTCCACTCTATTGAAAGCACTCCTTCCCGGAGCGTTCGTTGCAATGAACAGCGTGTCAAGGTTGTACTCTTTAAAATGGTGTATTGCTATCTGTATTACCTTGCGATATCTCGGATTTTCATCAGGTCCACCGTCGACGGTAAAGATTAGGACTGGTTTGACCAATCCATCAAACTTAAAAATACCATCAAACGATTCAAGAGTTAGAAGCCGCTTGATGTCTAACGCATGAGAAAACGCCGTTGACGAAGCGTGTTTGCCTGACCGAATTGCAATGTAAGTGGGGCCCGAAAAACCAACAGCCTCCGGTTTGCCAAGACCATTCGGTTTGATTTCGATTCCAGCGTACACGGACGGAATTAGTTTATGCTTATTTGCCACTATCCAATCGTGGTCAGGAAGCGTGATTTTGTACTCCACATGCATAAGCATGGGAGACTGCTTATTGGCAGCCGTTAGGCCTATCGCCACTCTCGCCTTATCATCCTGACTGATAAATCCTACTTCATTGGGCCCTAGCACAGATGCCAGTTCTTCCAATGATCTTATGGTCGCTGTACAGAATCGGCCATCGGGATGATCGTTGTGTTTTGCATTACTTGCGCGCATCAACTTCACTGGTACAGTATTTACGTGACATTTACCTTGATGGGAATTGGCTCGTTTAGGGATTAACCGCAGATATGTTGCTGTTCTTTTGATATTGAATCCCTTGCCTTGTATTGCAGAAGTCAACTCATCTAAAGTTTTAACGCTTCTGACGCTCTCATCACTGCGCTTTTCGTGGGCCGCAGATCCATGAAGTGCGATATCGCATATTGCCTTGAGCAGCTCCGGTTGCTGCTCTTCAACACGAGGGCGGCCAGGAGAATTTCGGAATGAAAGATAATTTCCTGAAATTTGATATTTATATCTACTGTGCAAACAAACTAGTTAATATATCATATTTACCAGCCTCTGGGATGTCCCGAATTAACAGTTGTTTAGCCTGCTTCATTTTCTCACGATGCTTCTGCTGCCGCTCTTGCTTGTCTTCCTTGATTTTGAGATTCTTTTCAAGTTTGATCTTTTTAATTTTTAGCCCTTCGAGTCTCGACTGATCATCATCCGTCAATAGTCCAGCAGACTTCTTGTCAATCAGAAGCACTACCTCAGAGTTCAGATTATTTAGCTCAGCTTTAAGTTGTTCCTGTACTGGTGCAGGGCGTTTATTTGATGATGACGGCTGAGCCATATACTCAATTTCCTTGATGGGTTGCGCGGGTTTCACTGTCGGCGCTGATTCCTTAGGAGCACTCATAGACTTTCCCCATAGTTGAAGAAGTTTACCTTTTTTCTTTAGCTGCAAGGCATGAAGCTCTTTTATTTTGTTATTGACTTGCTCTTCAAGTGCGGTGTTGTCATTGCCCTTCCGTTCATTCCAGAAATTAGTAGCATCCAATTGGCACTCCCTTTTCTTCTTATCCGGGTAAGCCTTTACATACGCATTGTACAGCGTATTAAAAAGTTCTCCACGATTCATTTTCCAAAATACACTAACTGCGCGAACCAATTTTTCACCAATAAACACTGGACTTTATTCACTGACGCACACTGAATGAGCTGCAGCTGTCATTCATGAACGGTGGAATAGTATTCACTCTAACTTGAAAGTACCCATTAATGAGTCGAAAAGTACGCATTTTGAAGAAAAGTGGCTTAACTCATTATTAAGAGTATACTTTCCTCATTTCTGAGTATTGCTTACTCATTTATGAGTATCAATTAATCATTAATGGGTAACGAATACTCAATTAATGAGGAAAATATACTCCTAATAATGAGTTAAGCCACTTTTCTTCAAAATGCGTACTTTTCGACTCATTAATGGGTACTTTCAAGTTAGCGTGTTAGGTATGGTAGGTGTCGGAGCCAAACACCGGATCCGTAGGGTACTTGAAGTAGCTTGCTAGCTCTCTTGCGACAGAACTCAAACGTGTCCTAACACGGTAGGAAAGGAAATAGGTGTCGCTCAAACTAGCAACTGTCGGGTAAAACGAGTGCTCTGTCTTGGCTCATGGGTGGAAAATTCAACTCTTCTTACCCTGAAAAGGCCGGGTTGGGTTCCAAGGCCGTTGACAGCAAACACTCTAGTCGTAGGGTGGACTGTATTCAACACTGTATAACACTGGGCTGTTGCACCGGATAATGGATCCAGAAGATATTGATAGAAAAACTACTGCTTCTATTCACTTATCCTTTATTGCTTTTTCCTTTTGATCTTAACACCTTAGAATTGATATAATGACTGAATGACTGCGCCACTGCGGTGCCGTTTTTATATTGTGCCGCTACTGCTAGAAGTTCCAGAACATGGAAAGTTCCAGAACAATGGAAAGTTCCAGAACATGGAAAGTTCCAGAACGATGGAAAGGTCTAGAACATGGAAAGTTCCAGAACGATGGAAAGTTCCAAAACAATGGAAAGTTCCAGAACATGGAAAGTTCCAGAACGATGGAAAGTTGCAGAACAGGGCGTGGCATAGTTAATGCGAGCGGTGTGTGAGTGCTGCATGATTACTGCTGTTGCTGTTCGTTTACGAAGGGGCGTGAACAGTAGGGATAGTAGTAGTAGGCGATATTGCATAAGAATACCATTTTGTTTTTGTTTTTTTTTTTCAAAAATGTGATGTCACGATTCAGCTTACACCCCCTCCCTCGTTTGTCACAAAATGTCACGGTTTTCTGAACCCCCCCCCCCCCCTAAAAGCGTGACATAATTAATGAATGCTGCCTTATGGGTCTCGCCTCAATGGATCCACTGGCTTCGGTGTCTTCAATGAAAACTCTAGCGCCTTTCACAAACTTCAGGAACCTTGTTCTGTTTATGTTGCTGAGCTGGCAGCAATCAACTTCGCATTGGGGATGATTTCCAAGATGCCCGCAAACCATTACTTCATCTTCTCGGACAGCCTCAGTACAATTGAGGCTCTTCGGTCGATGAAACCTAGTAAACACTCATCTTATTTCCTTTCAAAACTAAGGGAACAGATAAGTGTGCTGGTCGAAAGATCATATTTGATCACCTTTGTATGGGTCCCTTCACATTGCTCAATCCCAGGCAATGAGAAAGCGGACTCGCTCGTAAAGTGGGCGTCAAGGAAGGCGATTTGTATGATAGACAAATTTCACACAATGAATTTTACTATTTAGTACGTCAGAGTACCCTTTCGAGTTGGCAAACCGATTGGGACAAAGGAAATCTAGGACGGCCGCTACATTTCATCATTCCTATTGTTTCATCGAGGGCGCGGTTTAAGGACCTGCACATTAGCCGTGATTTCATCCGTGTGATGAGTAGACTTATATCCAATACCAGTTAGATGCACACCTCTATCGAATTATCTTCGTGGACAGCTATCTTTGCCGGTGTGGAAACGGTTATGACGACATCGATCACGCAGTCTGGCAATGCACGGGTAATGACGCCGTTAGAAAACGACTTTTGAATACCCTAGAGGCCCAAGGATGACAACCTTATGTTTCTATGAGAGATGTGTTTGGATCTCGCAATCTGTGTTATATGCAATCGATTTAAGTGTTTCTCTAAATGTCTTGTATAAGAGTTTAATCTGCTTGTGTTTTTTTTTTCTTTATTTATTAGTTTGTGTTTGTTTTGTTCCGATATCTGATGAGTCCCATCGTCGCCCAAGGGTAACCGCAACCGGCCGAACACAAAAAGGGAGCCCAGACCATACCGCACATCGTTAAAGTGCTGGCGACAACTATCTGAGGAGACTACAGCATCCCATTTCCAAGTTCCTCTGTCCAAACCATCCCCAAAAAATGTCACCCCTTTTATCCTCGGGGAAACCGCGAGTAAGCGGCCAAGTCATACCAATAGTATTAAGTCATTCATTATATTAAAAAACAATGAATTATCGGCTCCGTAAAGTTAACGCAAGTGAGCCTGCCAAATAAATGAACTAGTTGAAAAAAAAAGAATAATTAGTAATTAGTAATAGTAATAGTATGCCGTACATCGATACAATATATGTTTGTTTATTCAAACCAACCTAATGAAGTGTGGACCTATAGAAAATGATGTAATAATAACACACTTTTCTAAAGGTTTGATAGTTCATCTAGTTGACCATTTTTGAAAGTTCGTTTGGATACATCCAGGCCAGAGACGATATGAAATCGAATGCTTCTAACGAACAGTCAGACGCTGAACCAAGTAAGTAGAGTAAATAAACATTACTGTGTTCAATTTAAAGTTATGTAATACCATCGCAAGAAATGTTATTGACAATGACATTGCAATTAAATCACAACAAAACCCATGCTCCTGATAAAAAAGCAATTTTCGTTGTGCGTCTGTGATCCAGGCTATCGAATTCCTTATTCTAAATAAATAAGAATGACAGTAGGTGCCATCTCCCGACCTAAAATTGATTTGAGTCGGCTATTAGCAGTCTTATTGCATATCTGATATGAAATCGGAACGATAAAAGTTTTGCCAGCTCCAACGCTCCTATGTCTTTCGTTAGAAAAATTTCGCTCAACATTTCAATAGTTAGTGGTTAGTACTGCGACGACAATATAACAGTTCAAAGATTGGCTATGCGTAAACTACAATTGCAAAGCAACATGCTTAAAAGTTGGTGGTTGGTCTCTGAGGTACGACCGCATTTACTACTTGGACTACGTTTGTATTACAAATTCTTAACACTTCTAAAATACGTTTGTTAAATATCCTGGAAAATGACCGATAGTTTTAGAGATTTCTTCAAAATAATTGGACAAAATTTAAAAGGTGTTGCGTCCATGTTGTGGAATATTGTCTAAGTTCTAGTCTTGGTGTTCGTAGTCGATGATGAAAATCGGTCGGGTTGTGTATAACACTCGACTGGTTGACGTTGACTACGTTAAACCGTTGATGCATTATTATGTTTAACATATTAAATTAGTTTCGTTGATTTCGTAGCGGAACATTGCAATGCAGGTACTGTTCTAATGAGACGTTGGATTGGCATTAGTAAGTAAGTTAGTAAGTATATTAGAAAATTCTATGGATTCGCTCCCTAGCGGCCCTGTAAGGGACGTTTGGTTTGAACGTTGATATGGTGAAAAGGCAACGGTTGAGCAGGCTGTAATGATTGTGTTTATATGATTGGCCAGCTGGAGAGCATTATGCTTATTGCGTTACAGATTGTTCAGGTTCTGCTTGGGAATTCAAAGTCAATTGTTATTGATATTTAGACGTAGACTACGTCTTACGGCAAGGGTAGGGTGTCAATTGAAAATCTAAAAATAAGCGACCGTCACGAAATATCGTCACAATTTAAACGCTAATAACTTAAAAAAAGCTCCATAGATTTTCCAGATGTTTACATCAGTCGGTTGTAAATTTTCCCGCGTATCAATTCAACTATCAAATATTATCCGTTAAGTATTTTAAACTATTGAAATAAACAGGAATAAAAGGTGATGTCTTATAATTTAGTTTTGCAGGTTAAATTTCCTAAATACACAGTACTTTCCTATCACAGATCTCAAATGTGGGCAAGGGAGGTCTCATATGCAGCCGTGAACGATATAAAAGGGGTACACCTAATCCAATTTCTCGTACCATAGAAGAAGGTGCACTGGCGACCAACCATTGGTCAGTTGATTACTCTGCAGGCTGTTGCTAGCAAGCCGTTGGCTAGGCAAGCGTTGTTACGCAGCCATTCATTATGCTGTGGTGTTCTAGGCAGTCGGTTGCTTGGACCAGTGTTGTCTTTGTAGCCAGCCGGTGGGTGCAACCACGTGGAGCGAAATAAGGCGCTTGTGTGTGTGTGTGTGTGTGTGTGTGTGTGTGTGTGTGTGTGTGTGTGTGTGTGTGTGTGTGTGTGTGTGTGTGTGTGTGTGTGTGTGTGTGGAGTGTGATATTTGATTGACATCTTTTGGTTAGGCGCAACTTGCCACGGCTGAAAAAACTGCTTCTTCAATGGACCGAGAAGGTTTTAATTCAAATGCGAACCATTTCAAATCCGTCCTTTACAGGACACCAATTTCATTTTGAGAGTGTTTGTTTGATTTGAATTTATCTAACATTGCTTTCCAAGTTCTTACCAATTGGCTGACAGTGGTGCCTAAAACAATTTTAGTTTTCTCTTCGTTGCATACCTTGAGCATTGTGTACAATTTACAAATGGCGGCCGTCATGAAAAATCGAAACACGGGACGCTAAAAATTCGATCGTTTCTTGATTTTTGAGATTTCTGCTCTAATCTCGAGGTTTTTACGATTGCCATTTTATTTACTCAAATATTTAAAATTTTACAAATAAAAGATGAATATATTTCGCGTACATATTCATCAATCGGTGTATGAAAATTTTAAAGAATGTTGCGTTCCTGCAAGTATTAAGAAACTCCTTATTATGGACAACGCTTTGATTCTTGAACATGATATTCCGAAGAAACATTCTCTGCACATTCCAATTGCTACTGTTGTGAATAGTTATTCTGTTGTGTTAACAATTCGCGTTGGATAGGGGTTTACTTCTAAGAAGAAATAGGTTCTGAGAAGCTGTTCAAGTGTGAATAAGTGCAATGCCTAATCGTTTTGATGCCAACCGTATGCGCAAATTTCGGAAGCGCGGGAAGATCAAACATACGGAAAATCCTCCATGTACCGATGCCGAGCGAGCTCGTGGTTATCGGGCAAAACTGAAAGTAGCCAGAGGTTATGCGTTGCCAACTACTGGTTGGGACGCTGAAGAAGGGCGTTAGATTCGAGGTGAAAAATAAAATCAAGTGGTCAACCAACTTGACAATGTGCAAATACTTTTCAAATGCTTGTACAATAGAACTTTCTAATGTACATACTATCTAATGCTGGTCTAGCGATCTATTAGGACCACACCAACGCTATTTTGATCAGACTAGGCCTTACGGCAAGGGTAGGGGTCAAATCAAGATTTGAAAATTACTGAAACAGTGTGAACGCTAGTAGCTTTATCATTTATCGATAGATTTTCGAGATTTTTGCATCAGTCAGTTAGAATTTTTGCAACTGTCAACTATCAAAAAAAGGCCGGCGTCGGTGGTGTAGTGGTAAGCGTGACTGCTACTTGATACCCCAGTGGGTCTGGGTTCAATCCCAGTCGACGTCGGTGGTTTTTCTAAGGCGAAAAAATCTGGTCACGTCTTCCTTCGGAAGGGAAGTAAAGCCGTTGGTCCCGGCTCATATTCATGAGTCGTTAGGTAGGGTCCAGGTGGTGGAGTCGTCTTCCTGGCGTCGGTGATTGTCACCATGTGAGGAAATAGGCCGACGTAAAATAAAATAAAAAAAAAAAAAAAAAAAAACTATCAAAAATATCATTAATTATTGACTTTTAATTCACAAACAGACCCTGAACAATCTATAACGCGATAAGGGCAATGGTTATCAGCTGGTCGATCATATCAACACAATTACTACAGCCAGCACAATCGTTGCCCTTTCATCATACCAATATTCAAACCAAAGTCCCTTTCCAGGGCTGCCAAATAATTTGTAAGATGCGAATCATAGCATGTTCTAACATACTTTCTCACTTACTTATCCTAACCTAACGTCCCATTAGAACAGTATGCTACGAAACTAACGAAACTAATCAAACGGTTTAACGTAGTCTACGTCAACCAGTCGTGTGTTATACACAACCTCACTGTTTTTTTATAATTAAAGACACATATATATGTAAATATATACATGGAGGAATTGTGTTTTCATGTGCACAGAGTATACATATAATAATATTGCATATCAGACCTCAGAAAGAAAAAAACAGGGGTCTTTATGAAATATTTCAACAGTAATCCATATGAGAAAATTATACTTCAATAATTTGTTATTATATCGTCTTGTTGAAAGTACCCACCGAGCTGGCATGCTGCCTCTCGGCGATAATAAATTATCATCGACAAAGTAGTCTGGGCCTAACCCCAACACGAAACAAAAGTCGCGGCCACCAAAAACATAACCCCCCACACCAAAGATAAAACAACCCCCGCCTGCTAGAATCATAGCGTCCATCCACTACACCACCGCACCACCCCCCCCCCCCCCCCCCGGGCCCCCCCCGCCCCCCCATGGATCGAAGCTCCCACCCCCCCCACCCCCACCCCCCCCCCCCCCCCCCCCCCCCCCCCCCCCCGTAGCACCGCCCCCCCCCCCAACAAAAAAAACCACCCCCCCCTTTCGCCCCGCCCCCCCCCCTTTTCGACCCCAGCTTTATCATTGGACCCAAGTGAAATAATTTAGACCCGAGCGTCATTCACATTTCAAGCATCAATCAAGCGTCAAAACCAGCACCATCAATACGTTCCATCCTGCCCGCAAAACCAACAGCAAGCTACTGCCGAACCTAATTGTTTTGGGGCGCCGGTATGTTCGATCTCAAACAGCACACAGCGTGCTTGCTGTTGTGTGGATAGCACCAAACACGCGTCCCCCCAGGAGCGTGTATTATTTCTACCCTTCGAGAGCGGCTAGCAAGCAAACAGCCTGATGCTATTATTGTAGCTAAAGTGGGCAGCGTGGAACATCACGGTCGGCGCGCCGTATCTATGCACCATTGTAATGATGCGGTGCGCACGGCACTATTCATCTGTGCTTCGTGTCCCCTATAAAAGGGACACATCTCCCCATGTAGTTTAGTGGTGTTATCGTCTTGTTGGAAGTACCCACCGAACTGGCACGCTGCCCGTGTAAAAAATTAACAACCACCAAGTAATCTTGTTTTTTTTTTTTTTTCCTCTTTGTTCTTGCCCCCCAAAAAAAAAAACAACCAAGGCCCTGGTAAAACCCTGGACGAAAAAGGCATTTTTGCTTTTATCATTATTGTTTATGTATACAAACATATAATATATTACATATATTAATATTTATAATTATCATACATTTACTGTTAGATCTCAAACAAGAAAGAGAGTGAGTTTCGTGAAATATCATTAATCTTTCAATGGGTAGCGGAGAAGTATTAGATTCATATATGATATACTCGTATACATATCAAAAAAAAATCACTTGAGAAAATAATCCCATATTAAAAACTGTTAAGGAATATAGATATCATGTGAAGGTTAGTAAAAAGTAAATGCATGCTGCCCACTTCTTCATCAAAATAACATCATTAAAATTATTAATACTTGAAGCACAAAGCGTTTCGGTTGTTACGATAAAGATTCTTCTTTCATTACCATCTCTATACAGGTCACTCCAATATTTAATGTTACATCTAAAAAAGGAAAGAGAGGTGAAAAAGGTTTTGTGAAATGAATGATATGTACTACCACCCATTGTAGCACGGAAACTAAGTCCGACAGCAATGGGCTCTCCTCTCCGTTAGACTTGATCAAGCTTTAATAACCACTGATTATCCTAATCATGTCATTGTATGAAGGGCCAAAAAGGGGCTGGGTGGATCGATATGCAACATCACTTATACGTATCCATAGGAATATAAAGAATCTCTTTCCAACAACAAGATTGAACAATTGGTCAAAAGAGCAAGCTATCTAACATGAGGATGCCCCAAAGGGCGGGGAGAAGAGCCCGCCCTCTATTCGCAAACTGTTAGCAATGGGGAGTACGCATTCCCACTCTCCCCACCCAAAGTGCTTCAATCGAGTGCCCTGATGGGCCCTCCCATTCCCATAAAATATTTATATAATGGTGTATATATTTATGTAAATGAAAAATGCTACAAGCATTCATATCTATAATGATCTTCATTCGGTTGATCCTGAAATGCAAGAAATGTTGTAAAATGTTAAAGTGTAGAGTTCTGTGGTTCGCGCTTAAACACGTTTACGTTAGTTTTCAGCGATAGCAGCATTTAACCAAAATCTTGATTTGAGGTATCCTGAAAAAGTTTATTAATTCTATTGAAATTTGGCAAATTTAACCTTTATACATTTTAATTTACTGTTGCCATGGTCACTATTTGCTACTTGATGCTGATTTTATAACAGCAATCTGCTTTTATTTTTGCTGACCTAATAGTTATTACAACCGAGTTAGGAAAGGTGAGATTTAACTGGAAGGGAGCTTAAGATAAACGGGCAAAAAAAAAAACAATAGGTAATGTTTAAATCATCTATGAAGTAAAATCAATAAAACAATATTACCACATATAATGATATTGTGAGTTATGATGTAGTAATGACAAAGATTGAAATGTAAAATCAAACACTAGCCAAATGGCACACAGCGCTGCATGAATCAGATCAGCTCAGAATTGGTACAAAGTCCATTTGCAAACCGGAAATTAAAAAAAAAATACATTAAGCAATAAGCGCAAAAGCCTACCACAGATTCTGTAATTTTCAAAAACCTACCACGGATGTAATTTTCTGCGTTACGTACTGGACAAATATTGCTAGCATGTCATAAATTGCAGGGAAATTTCGTGTTTTAGCCAGATACCGCCTAAATCAGGTTTGTTGTATGAAAATGTGAAGGTCATGATATGATGGAAATAATACGATGTTGTAAAGAAATACTACATAATTTACAAATAATAATTAAATGCCGCTATTTGCCTCTTCCGCTGCGATGTAAGATGATTGAAACTCTAAGATAGCGAAAATTCCAACGTGATATAATGAGATAAAGTTGATCATCTGGCAGCCAAGCAAAGTAGCAAAGAAAATTTAAGCAAACAATTATGTGAAATCACTTTCATATGAGTATGATTACTGCCCAAAAACGAAAAATCAATCAATCCAAAACGAAAAAAATTAAAAATAAATGAAAGGAAATTCTTCGATAAATCTTTTTTCCCAGTGGACTCTTAAACGATTCTTCATGTCTGTAAAATAGAAAATGTAGGATCATAAACAATGTTAGTTTTTGAATTAATTATTTTGGGCGAAGTAGTTTTTTTTTCTAGAATTTGTTGTATATAATCCTCTTTCTGAAAAAAAAAATTTGAAAAACTATCCTATCTTTTCAAATACATAACGTGAGTTAGGTGAGCCAAAACTTACAACGATGCAAATGCGAAGCTGAAAATAGCATTAAAAAATATTGTGAAGGGATGTTATAATATAAAATGATATTAACAATTATATTTGTAATGTCTGCATGTCTGCTGATTCTGCTGCAATTGTAGATGGACTTGCATTATCATAGCCACGAGGGAAGAAAACAATTCAAAATTATTATACAATACTTGGGAATTCCATGGATGATCTGAAATTATATACCGTATAAAGAATACCTCCATTTTTCGTGGTAGGGTAAGATTCCAGCATGCTACTTTACCGGGGTCACGCTGCCTTCATCGCCTTGGTGCGGCTGCCACCTTATGTATAGTTGACGCGATACAGCGTTTCTTACTCAGCCGCTGGATTCCAGGACAGACGCTGTTTGAGCCGCACCTCCTTGGTGGACAGACGCTAGGCACGCTCCTCCTCAATCTAGCTGAAGTCAGAAGGACAACAGTGCCCAGGCTGCACTACCAGCTAAGTACGCAACCCTTAGCTGGCGGTCTTTGTCATCTCTTGACCCGTGGAAGTATGAGGTAGGAACTTGTGAGGACCATAGCTATGTTGCGGGGACGCACGCTCCATGCCAGGTGTCTACTCACCATTTTGCAGCCCTGTGAAAAAGGTTTTATGAAATATCAATAAACCTTCCATTGGGTAAAGGGGAAATTGTGAATTACGCCTTAAGTATTTGGACTTTGTCAAAATGGTTAACCACTTGATTTAATTTCCTACCTCGAGTTGAAGTTGCTTCTCCTGCATTCCAATCATTAGTTGGTAACGCATTACCTCTGGCCGCTTTCAGTTTCGCCGATAACAACAAGGTCGCTAGGCATCGGCAATGGTTTTTTTTTTGAGGATTTCTCGTGGAGGATTGCATTAACGCTATTTTTCACACTCTAGAAGTAAAACTCTATCCAACGCGAGTAGTTAAGACTTAACAAAAGAACTGTTCATAAGAGTACTGATTTAAATGTACAGAGAATGTTAATTCGTGATATCAAGTTTGAAAACCAAAATGATGTACGTGATAGGGAATTTTTTGGAATTTGACGGAACACAAAATTCCTAGAATTTTTGAACGCCGATGGTTAAATTTGTACACAACATATATTCACCTTTCATTTGTGAAATTTTAAATACTTGAGCAAATAAAAATGGCAGTCGTAAAATCTTTTAATTGCTCAGAGCAAAAATCTCAAAAATCAATAAAGAAACGATCGATTTATTATCGTTCAGTGTTTCAATTTTTCGTGACGGTAGCCATTTTTAAAATTTATATTTGGCATGCTAACCTTCCGTTTGCGCATCGTAATAATATAGACACCGTTTAAATTTTCGAGCTATGTTACAAATTGTACAGAAGATTTAAGGTGTGTGACGAACGGAAAACTAAAACCTTTCTAGCCATCGATGGCTGCCAATTGACAAGTTTTTGGAACGCGATGCTCCATAAATTTCAATAAAACAAACACTTTAGCTGGAATAATTGAATTTGTCGTCCTGAAAAGTACGGATTGTGACTAGTTTTTTTTTTAGTTTTTTGCAGAAGCAGGTTATTTCTTCAGTTGTACATTGCGCCCTACTTAAAAGATGGTTGCCAACCAGATCACACAGAAGAACCTTATTTCGCCCCTCGTGGTTGCACCCATCGTCTGGGCACAAATAAACCACTGGCTTGGTCAACCGACTGCCTAGCACACGCCTGCATAACCAATGGCTGCCTAGCTAATGGCTTACTAGTCACAGTCTACTGAGCCATTGGCTATCTGGCCAATGGTCGCTCGCTAGTGCACTCTCCAGGGTACTTGTCACAGCCAGCTGCGAATACAATACTGGCTCATTGACGCTCCGAACATCTCCAAGGCTGCCGAAAGAATGAATCCACTCGCGAAGGTGTATATTATATATAGTTCACTGTTGCATATGAGACCTTCATAACTCGCATTTAAGGCGTCTAATGGCAAAGTATTTTATTAATGTTAATTTGAATAGTTAGTGGATTGATAGAGGATAATTTTTGACTATTCATTCCGTATCTAGCACTGAGCCAGACTAGATGTGCCATGTCTCATCAGAATGCTTGTTTCCAAAAGAGATGGCATTTCGCACTAATGTTACGCCAGTGCGTGAGATTTGTACCTTCACAGAGGATACAACCATAATCCACCGCAGATAATGCAAAGTGCTCTTTTATTCGGTGGCAAATAGAGTGAAAGTGTGCGCCAGTGAGGGGATGGCTTGGAGTAAGTGAATGACTCTCTCTTTAAAACGACCGCTCTCACGTGCTCTTATCTGTCTTCACCCACGTGCTCTCGCCTGCGATCGCTGCCGCGTACATTTGGGTGAGAACACCCCAGTGCTCTCTCTGTGATTCGCTGGTGCGGTTGATAGTGAAAACTTCGTCGGATTTGTAACAAATGTCCGAAAAAGCGAAGCGGGAATAAACATTCTTCTTTCTTCCTTTGTTATGTAGCGCCAAAGCGAATTTGCAATCACTGCTGTATATGAGCAGAAGAGCCCACGCCAGTGAGCTCACTGGGGCGCACGCGTCAGAGCTCTTCTTCTCACTCTAGAGCGATCGAGTGTTGAGTGAATAAAAACCATTTTTTTACACTCACATGCGCTACCCGCAAGCAAACACGGTGGTGAATATACACAAGAGAGAAGAGCTCTCGTTGAGGTAGGAAGAGTGTGTGGAAAAATTTAAATCTCTCTTTACCACACTGAGGATATGGACATCACTGTTCCTGTGTATTTATTCCACGACTTAGTATCATTACTGCTGATTTTCTATTGGAACATGGTTCCGAAAATTCGGTATTTTCGGAGACGGCTGACGTCCATCGGTAGTGTTAGACAATTTTGAAAACATTGTTCAGTTCCTGAATCAATGATTCCAAACAGGTTGGATATTTTCATAGTAGTGGTCATTTTAATTTCGTGGGTAAAAATGTTCCCTGTCGGCCGCTTATAGGTATTTTTTGTAGTTGGTTCTTCTTCGTCTTGTTTCTTGTATTTACGGGACTTCAACGTGGCGGGCATTTGTCTCGAGCCTCATCTGGTGATATGTATGCATTGGTTTGTATAATGTGCAGTGATGAAAAGACACCAGCAGCCTTGGTAAAAACACCAGACCGTTCTGCACGAGAGCCGAACTTGACTGCAAACACACCACCATGTGCCTGTAATTTACCACTTTAGTTTCGTGCTTATAGATGTACCCGCAACGCAATAGACGCGATACGAGTTTACAAGCTCGTATTTTGCTTTGACCGCGTTTGATTTTAGGGAAAATACCCGAGCCAAGTGCTTACGATCACAAGAAAACTCTCAACATACACTCAGTATGACACTGGTTACCACGGATAGAACAATGCACGTCGAATGATTCTAAACATTTGATAATCGTTTAAAAGAGAGAGTCATTCACTCACTCCAAGCCATCCCCTCACTGGCGCACACTTTCACTCTGTCTATTTGCCACCGAATAAAAGAGCACTTTGCATTATCTGCGGTGAGTTATGGTTGCATCCTCTGTGAAGGTACAAATCTCACGCGCTGGCGTAACATTAGTGCGAAATGCCATCTCTGGCCGAAACATCAAACACGACGTCCGAAGCAAAAACACGAGCACTGACATTAGTGTTGTACCCACCGCGTTGCGTGTTAGACTGGAAGCACGAAGTTAAAGTGGTGAATTTTATGCATGTGCTAGCGTGGTAAAAGTAGCTCGGCGTGCAGTGTAGTGTTTGGATATGACTGGACACCAGCAAAAGAATGTGATGCAATTGTTACGAAAAATATTACGCGAAAAGAAGAAATACGACTGTATTGTGCCTTGATAGTTCACGGTAAGGAAAAAGTTTGGTTCCCTTGTGTGGAAATTTTATCGCAGGATGATTTTATTTTTGTACAATGTCATGACATTTTCAATTGTAGTTATTTTTTTATTTCTTGTGTTCACTTTGGTCAATTGCTTCCGCTGAGTTGGCGTGTAATTATGTAATTTATCGATGAGACCGCAATGCTTCCACCAGCAGTCTGCGAAGAGGTGGTGGTGTGCTAATTGCAGTTATATCGGAGCCTGATTGCAAAGCTGTGAATCTTGTGGATAATGATAGCCTGGAGCAAACTTCCGTCCGGATTGTTCTGCCGCAGTTTTCCCTTTATGTCTGCTACATTTACATTCGACCAAACAGTAGCCCGGAGAATTATACGAGGCACGTGGAATCAGTAAACCAAATTCAACGTCTTGCCGATTCCCGTGATGTTATCGTCTGCTTTGGAGACTACAATCTGCCGAATTTAATCTGGCAGTTTGATGAAGTGTTTCTGGGATACTTGCCAATTAACGCGTCAACGGAACAGGAACTTGCCTTAGTCGAGTCTATGTTGTCAGCCGGCTTCCATCAAGTAAATGATCTTCTGAACGCGAACGGTAAGCTACCTGACTTGGTGTTCGTAAGTGATCCATGTATCATAGATCTCTTCGAGTCGCCATCTGCCCTATTGAAAATTGACGCTCATCATAAGCCGGTTAATGTAACTGTAAACGCTCGTTCCCGTGAAGAAGAATACCAAACAGACATCACGACACGACACTATGATTTCACCCGCCGTGATTATGAAGCCGTAAATGCGAGAATTGCTTCCCAGGACTGGAATGAGCTGATTCTCTTGATGTTTCCGTGACGGCTTTCTACGGCACTATTGATCAAATCATCCGTGAAACTGTTCCCGTTAGAACTTACCGGTCTACAAGGCAGTTTAACCAATCTTGGTGGACAGGAAACGTTTCTTTCGCAACAAAACTATCACGAACACGAGAGCTCTGAAGTTTGCTGAAGAAGAGTATCGCCGACTGCAAGATGATCATTTCCGTGAGTATATTGATCGTATCCAAATGAATTTCCGACAAGACCTTTCATCTTTCTGGGCCTACATCAACAAACGAGAGAGCTTGACCAGAGTTCTCGTTGAGGTTACGTACCAATCTCGTAGTTCTTGCTCACCGGTCTCTACCGCAAATCTTTTTGCTGAGTTTTTCCGTTCCGTACATGACGACAACTCACCTCCGCTGGCGCAGCATTACTTGGAAGGGCTTCCGTTGTAAAATCTTCATCTTCCTTTGGTCACTTTCAATAATGACGATATTCGCGATACTCTCAGCGTAGTCGATGCATTGAAAGGCCCCGGCCCTGATCACATTCCACCTGTCTTCGCCAAACAGTGTGCTCAGTCACTGTCTTGTCCCATCGCTACGATCTTCCATCGGTCCTTGACCGAAGGAGTGTTTCCTGACGCTTGGAGGCTGGCATCAATCACTCCTATCCACAAGGCTTAAACGACATATCATTGGAGAGGGTCACGTCGATCAACGATCTAGGAGTCAAACTTGATCGGAAGCTTCGTTTCAACGAGCACATCTCCGTAACAACCACGAAAGCAAACGCAATGCTCGGTTTCTTAAAGCGTAACACCAACCATTTCGATGATGTGCATGCACTTAAGTCGCTGTATTGTGCTTTAGTTCGTAATGTGCTGGAATACGGAGTGCAAATCTGGGCTCCATACCACGCCGTTCATATTGCACGCATCGGAAAAGTCCAGAAGCGTTTCATTAGATACGCTCTACGCCGCCTTCCCTGGAACGATCCTATCAATCTGCCGCCATATGAAGATCGATGTGCGCTGCTAAATATTCAACCGTTATCGAGACGTCGAGTGATGCTTCAACGGCTCTTTGTCTTCGACGTGGTGATGTGCAACATTAATTGTAGCAGCATTCTTGAGAAAGTTAGGTTACATGCACCAGTTCGTCAGCTCCGGAACCGTCAACCGTTGTGGATTTTTGGCCACCGTACTCTTTATGGACGAAATAACCCGTTAGATTCATGTTGTAGGTTGTTCAATCAAGTGTGTGACTCTTTTGATTTAAACATTAGTAAATTAATATATAAGAATAGAACTAAAACATTTTTGTGATCAGTCTGTGCGATGTCCTTGTCAAAGATGTTGTGTTTAAATCAATAAAAATAAATACATTTTAAAGCTTGGGATCTAATAACCGTCCAAATCCCCAATTTACAGTATTTCAGTTTTTCTGACCTGAAAATATCCGAACATATATGACACCTAGAAAAGGATGGGTAAATTTCCCATCTTGCTAGTTTATTTTCATGTTGTGTTTCTTTTTTGTTTAAAAGTTTATAAATTCCTTCCTCCCTTGCGCTGAACTTGCCGGCTTGACGTGCCGCAAGCGCTCGGAAGAGATGCTTTGTCAAGACCCAAAGCTAAGAGTCAGTTCCATTGTGGTTATATCACATCAATTCGTTTTTCCACTGTAGCAGCAGCACATTGAAATTGTAGGTATACTATGCTTTATACGGTATATAATTTCAGATCATCCATGGAATTCTCAAGTATGGTAAAATAATTTTAAATATTTTTTTTTCTCGTGCTTATGATACATTGCAGCATGACCACAATCTGTAGACATGTAAATACAATTTAAATTGTTATTATCATTTAATATTATAACAGCCCTTCACTATATTATCTATGCTACTTCATACGTCACTTTCAGCATCACATATATTCGTCCATGTCAATAATAGCCCACCTAACCTACTCAATGTATTTGAACAGATAGGAAGGTTTTTAATGTTTTTTTGAGAAAGGATCATATACGACAAATTCTTCTCGAAAAAGCTTTTCCTTTCTTCACCAAAAAAATATAATTTATAATCATTCATTTCCTATTTCACAGACATAAAGAATCATTTAAGAGTCCACACCAACAAGAGTGATCGGAAAATAATTTTTTTTTTTGTAGTTTTATTAAGTTTCCGTTTTTGGCATTATTCATACTCATATGAAATTTATCTCGCCAATAAGATGTTTTCAGCTTTTCCAAGACTACCAGGATATTAATACATATCGAATTTTTAATTTCAGAAACAAACCGGTATATATATATATATATATATTTATATATATATAAGTTAAAACATGAAGGGTATAATTCGAATTTTTTTAAATAAACTAAAATTAACGCGACACTACTGTGGTTTGACACTAATTAATTCCATTAATAAGTAGCCA
Source organism: Aedes koreicus (assembly GCA_024533555.2). Classification (NCBI taxonomy): domain Eukaryota; kingdom Metazoa; phylum Arthropoda; class Insecta; order Diptera; family Culicidae; genus Aedes; species Aedes koreicus. Next base: position 10,685 of record JAHHFK020005720.1, on the reverse strand, counting down.
ATAAGTAGCCCTTTTATAAGTTTTCTTCTAGACTAATACTACTATGCCCTACCTTCTCTCACGGTGTGTAATCCGATGATGGGAAAATGATGATCTGTTGGTTTGTCCTGCGTTCCTGGGAATGAATTGGCGGGTGCTTTTAACGAGACGCCTGGGAAAATGCTGACTGATCCTTTCAATGATGTATCTTCGATCTTGGAGCTCAATCCTGGGAATGTTGTTGTTTTAGATGTTGAAGAGGTTGTTGGTGCGTTGTTAACTACTCCCCCCACAAGAGAGGCACGTCCCGGCCATCTGGTGAAGAATGTTGTAATCACGCTACGCTGTCTGTAGGCCAAAATTATTGTGATTATTGCAACTGTTATGAAGATCGTTCCTATTGAGTAAAAATGATGCAACTTGAGGGAATTCAAATGTTGGCGGTTTTCTATGTGCATTTGGTGAACGTGTGAAATGTTATACTATTTTTCTAGACGTGTTTCCTCTATTTGATATGCTCCGAGAGGTGAAATTATTGGATGATTAAATTTTAATTCCAGACTATCGAGCAGCCTATCCTGAATTATCACTGAACAATTGTGAAAAATTATTAGATCATTACCCTTGAGAACTTTCTGATTTATGCCACATGTAATACTAAGTATTACGTTTTCTAACGTTGCTTTGACGATTAACGTTCCGTATGTCAAAAGCTTACATTCTGTAGTGGGTGGTATTTCTTTGAAGGGGCATTTCCCACTTCGTCCTCGAACTAAGGGCGCAATACACAAATCGTTGGTAATATTCTGCAGTTGGTTTCGTTTATAAATGTAGACTTTGGCGATTTGTTCTAACTCTGGTAAGATTGCAAGTGTTTCGTTTAAATGCACAAGAACTGTCTGATGACTTATATTGACGGTTTTGTTTTGAATGGGTAGTTGCTCAATAATCATTCTGTTATAAATGGTGGGTGAAAGCTTGGGGATGTCGATACTAATGATGAGATGATGTCCATGGTAAAACACCGTAACTGAGAGATAATTGTAAGCATCTTCTAGACTGTCTAATCTAACATCTACTTGTGTTAACTGCTGGGTTATGATTTTCAATTCATTATTCGTTATGAGTTGTCTATTAACAATGTTTAGTTTGGCAAGTGCTATTCCATTCTCTATTTCTCTTAGTGTTCGAATTACAATGTCTAATTGGAAAAGTAATGATATTCTGGCATTGACTGTAATTATGTGTCTGTTCTGTGTATCGAATTTAAGAATTATATTTTCCTGACCTTCGATTTTGGAACTCTTGGTCTATAAACATCTGTTTAGTGTTTTGATCAATTAGTTTATTATCAATTCCTTTGATTGCCTTTATGTTTGAATCAATGTATCGAAAATCTTCTGCGTCTAAATTGCCAGTTACAAAGTTTATAGCACTGCCTAATATTTCAATGGATCGTTTGTTTCTTGATGTCTTTGGGATAAGGGCTTTGAAAGTATCATTTATTTCCTTGAATTTTATATCAATAAGTTTGGAAAAATCATCTGTTGAGCTATTAACCTTGTAAATTATGTTTTCTAATAATCCAATTGTAATTCCTAGTTCCTTTAAATCGATTGTATGAAGTAATCTATTGTAGCCTTCTTAAATTCTACCTTCTCCCGCACTGAGAGTCAGTGCTCCTGGATTATTTGTTATATCATGAAGTTGGATAAACTTGGGATAGGAAAAGGGAATAAACAGCAAAGTGACGATAAAAGAGAGGTCCATCCTGTAAGAATAAAAATAAAGTTATTTCATACTCTTTTTATATTTTCCTTATGAATCTCTCGTCCAGGCCTATCGAGAACTACTTTTCCTTTGTCCTCAATAGCTCTAGTCGGTTGATATCTTTCCTTTGTTTTTCTTCGTATGCCTTGAATTTTTTTAAAAATAGTTTTTTCTTGTTCTATGACAGGTTGGGCCTTCTCTATCCTTATTGTGGTAGGTCAAATCTTTATTTTGTGTTCTCTTATTTGCCAAAATGACCTCGTCATAGAACTTTTTTTCTTTCCTGTATCATTAAATCCATGTCAAGAGGCCGTTCGTTGCCATCTTTCAAACCAAAAAATATTTCTCGGGGTTTGAATCCTGTAGCCGAATGAATGGTGTTATTGTAGAAAGTACAAGCAATTAGAAAAATTTCTTCCTGATTCAGATCTTCATATTGAGTTTTGACACATCGAAAGATTTCAGCCACAGTTGAATGAAATCTTTCGACTAATCCGTTACACTATGGTTTGCAGGCACGAAATGCATCTGGACATTTAAGTTATTAGCCATTCCTCTTATTTCCGCAGATCTTAAAGCAGGTTCGTTATCACCAACGATGAATCGTGGTGTACCGTAAATGGAGAATAATTTCAATAGTCCTTTTCTTATATCTGTTATTGTTCTTGATTGGATGGGGATCCATGCTCCAAATCTTGAAAATTTATCTATTGCTGATAAGAATATTAACGGACTAGTCAAAAAAATATCTATGTAAATTATTTCAAATGGTGTTTTTGTATTAGGTGTAGCGCCAAATCGAATTTTGTAGGGATGTCGATCATATTTATTCGTATTACATATTTCGCAAATTTTGATAAACTGTTGAATTTTAAATTTCATTTTAGAGAAAATGTATCGTTTTGAGATTTCCTTTTTGTTCTCCCAAATACCTCTGTGCGCCGTCTCGTGAGTTTGTTCAATCAAGAGGCTCTGTTCTTCAGGAGTTCTTAAATCAATTCAAAGTTTTTGTGAAAAAAAAACTTTAAATGATTTGCATCTGCTGAAATAGTTTTTGTAAATTATTTGGATGCTATTCATTAAATTTTCAGGACACATTATGCCATTTGTTCGCCTTAAGTCCATGTATACCTTGAAAATTCTTATTATATGTGGAACTCCAAATACAAATTTTGTTATTATTCTCCTGAATATTCTTGGAAAAATGTGTTCGTATTGGTCTGGTTCATCCGGACCAATTTTGAGGATAATCTGATTGCTAAAAGCATTTAATGGCAATTCAGTGCATTTTATAAATTCTGATTCATCTGTATCGGCTGAATGTACACTCATATCGTCAGATGAAATACTTTCATTCATATTAATTTCATTGCGAATTCGAGATAGACTATCAGCAACGGTATTTTGTTTTCCGGGCCGGTATGTATTCTCATAGTCGAATTCGCTCAATGAAAGACGCCAATGAACTAGTCTATTATTGGTGTCTTTCAAATTCAATCCATATGTTAGCGGTTTGTGGTCTGTATACAAGATGAATTTTCGTCCATAAAGATACGGCCGAAAATACTTGCAGGCCCATACGACGGCTAACAATTCTTTTTCAATTGCAGAGTATTTTTCCTCTGACTTATTCAATGTCCTGGAAGCGAAAGCAATTGGCTTATCACTTCCAATCGAACCTTGGGAAAGAACAGCTCCAATAGCAAAATTGGAAGCGTCTGTCGTCAATATGAAAGGCTTTAAAAAATCTGGGTACTGTAAAATATTACTCCCAGAAAGAATACTCTTACATTTTTCGAAAGCTGTTACAAATTCTTTCGAATGTGTAATTGATTCACCCTTTCTTAAAGCATTTGTTAGAGGTTTTGCTATCTTAGCAAAATCTCGTATAAATTTCCGATAGTAACCTAGAATTCCTAGGAAACCTCGAAGTTCTTTTTCATTATTTGGAATAGGCCATTGTTGAATGATATGAATCTTATCCGGGTTTGGCTTAACCCCTTCTGATGTAACAATGTGGCCCAAAAAAGCAACTTCCTTTTGAAGGAATTCACTTTTGTCCAATTGTACTTTCAGATTATGTTTTTGAAGAGTTGCAAAAATTTTTGCTAGATTATCCAAATGTTCTTCTAAACTGGTAGAAAAAATAATTATGTCATCCATGTACACAAGACAGATGACTCCAATGTGTTCTCGTAATACATTATCCATCACACGCTGGAACGTTGATGGTGCATTTTTAAGGCCGAAAGGCATTCGCAAAAACTCATAGTGTCCATTTTCAACACTGAATGCTGTTTTTGGAATGTCTTTCTTCTCTACTTCGACTTGGTGGAAGCCAGAAGCGAGATCTAAAGTGGTGAAATACATACAACGACCAAGCTTGTCGAGTATGTCAGTAATGTTTGGTATGGGATAACGATCGTCGATCGTTTTCTTATTTAGCTTTCTGTAGTCTATTAAAAGTCGCCATTTTTTCTGTCCGGATACATCCATTTTTTTTGGTACGATCCACACAGGTGACGTCCACGGACTACATGAATGTTGAATGATGCCCTGCTCGAGCATCTTAGAAATCTGCCGCTGTACCTCTCCTCTATGGCAGAAAGGGTAGCGGTACGATTTTGAATGTATCGGCAAGTCATCCTTTGTTTTTATGTTGTGCTTGATAGCACTAGTAAAGGTAAGGTTCTCGCCTTCGATAAAAAATACGTCTTCGTGTTTCTTAATTAATTTCAAAAAATTGCTACGTTCTTCTTCATTCATATGCGAAATTCTTAATTGCTCATAAAGGGATCTTTTTATGTCGGGTTCGCCGTGAGCTGGTGTTCCCGTTTCAAAATTATTAATTTCAGGTTTAAACATAATTGTGTCAACATTGACTTTACATGGTTCGTTTGAGTAGTTTGAAATCAAAACGAGAGTTTGATTATCCACTACATTGTACAACCCAGAATGAATTATTACATCTGGTTGAATGGAAAGATCATTTTCGAGAAAGAAATCTCCGTCTTCAGCTTTTATGGCAAGGCTAATGACCTTGGTTTCTTGTGAATTGATGCTAATATTTTTCACTCAGCATATTTTCTAAACATTCTAATTTTTCCGTTGGGAAATTGGAGTTCATTTGTGTCAGTTAAAACTTTGGTTTTTAAATTTCTCAATGTTTCATAGCAAATTAGGCCGTCAAAAAAGTTATGGAATTGAAAAACAAAGAATGTAGATTTTTCTATTTCTTCAATTTGCGGAAAAGGATTGAATTTAACAAAGCGGTTTATTTCATGCGAACCACTTACATTGCGAACATGCATAGGTGTCGTTATTCGACATTTTTCGTAATTTACGTGTTTTGGATCTATATAATTTTTGTTGGCTCCTGTATCAATAAGAAATCGAAGAGGGCCTTTAGTTGTTTCTAATATGATGTATGGAATGAAATTGTTTACGTTAGTGGTTGTGCATACGTGACTGTCTGAAAATTTAGGTCATCTGTTTCGCTACAAACAGCTGACGGTTCATTTGATGCTTCTGCATCGTTGGTATAAATCTGATCTGATTGTTGTTGTTGCTGTAGATCATATAGAGGGTAAACATCTGAATACTCTTCTATATGATAATTAGGTCTGTTCATATAATTTACTCTTCGCGACTGTATCGATGGGTCAACGTCCATCGGCGTTGGCTTCGGTTGCGAATTGTACTTAGGTGGATTTGGATTAATGTTAGTGAATGGGCGAGCAGGTAGTTGCACTCTTGGAATATAGAATGGATTTTGTTTGAATTGTTGTGGTGTTTGTTGTTGGAAAGGAGGGTATTTTTGCTGATATTGGTTTTTTATTTGGGTTGCGGGGTATTGTAGAAAAGGTTTTAGATTTTGTATTGGTGGTGTGGGTCTGAAAGGAATTTGAGGTGGATACTTGAATGGAATTTGAGGAGGATGTTTGGATGGGATTGGTGGTGGATTTGGCCTTGAAAAGGATTTTGCATAATGATAATTTTGTTCCTCAAGACACAATCTTAATGCCTCTTTTAAACTGTTGGGTGACTGTGCACGGATAATTGGTCCCAATGGATCCTTAAGTCCGGATAAAAACACCTTAAGGCCCATCTGTTGGTAAAATAAATTTTTGGCTGTTTTGACTTGAGAATTCAGCTCATTTATGTTAAACAAATTGACCAATAGGGACACAATATGTGAATTTTTTCCGTAGAAATCTTCCACTGAGCTATTCTGCTGGGTTCCAAATAGATTTCTCGTAAGAGACACTTCGTCTCTTCGATCGCTGTAATGCGTTATTAGATTGCTTTTAATTTCGGCCCAATCTAAATTGGTTCCGTATAGCTCTAACACATTGTCGGCATCACCGACAATTTTTGTTCTTATCGCTTGTATCCATATCGCGTGCATAGGTGTACCTTGCACCGAGCTTACAATTACAATTGGAATTAAATTATCAATCGCTCTACGAACGAATGCAATTTAACGGGGTCACCGTTAAAAGGTGGCAGGTCTCTTATTATTTGTGGCGTTTGTAGCGCCTTAAGCACAGATTCAGCAGGTGTAAGCTGCTGTCTCAAATCTGCCTGCCTAGCGATTTGCTCAGCTTGAGCGGCTTGCTGGGCTTGAGCTGCTTGCGCTGCGTGAGCAGCTTCAGCAGCACCCTGCGCTTCTAATCTAAGTTGATGCATAATCTCATCCTTCGCGTCTAATTCTTGTCGCAAAGCGACCATTTGATTTTGTATTTGCTCCATATTCACTTAAAAATTTAATATTGCTCCTACACAATTCTACACAATTCTAATGCAATGAAATGTCCACTTTTTGTTTTATGATGTTTCACTTATATTTTTTTTCACTTGTTAGTTATTTGTCATCAATTAAAAATTGTAAGTTAGATAGAATTAGATAGTAAATTGAATAAAATTACTTACGTACAATATTCACTATCACTAAGTATTTTTTCTGCTTCTCAAAACAAATTCACGATATCAATAACACAGGGAAGCAAAAAGGTTTCACAGATTTTCAGTCGATTAACTACACAAATCGCACGATATTCATTCGCGGATGCCTTCAAAGCGGTAATAAAAACGCTAAAAATCTGCGCCGACTGCGCCAGTTAAAACATGAAGGGTATAATTCGGATTTTTAAAAATAAACTAAAATGAACGCGACACTACTGTGGTTCGACACTAATTAATACCTTTATTTAATAAGTAGCCCTTTTATAAGTTTTCTTCTAGGCTAATACTACTATGCCCTACCTTCTCTCACGATGTGTAATCCGATGATGGGAAAATGATGATCTGTTGGTTTGTCCTGCGTTCCTGGGAATGAATTGGCGGGTGCTTTTAACGAGACGCCTGGGAAAATGCTGACTGGTCCTTTCAATGATGTATCTTCGATCTTGGAGCTCAATCCTGGGAATGTTGTTGTTTTAGATGCTGAAGAGGTTGTTGGTGCGTTGTTAAGTTATATATATATATATATATATATATATATATATATATATATATATATATATATATATATATATATATATATATATATATATATATTATATATATATATATTTATATATATATATATATATATATATATATATATATATATATATATATATATATATATATATATATATATATATATATATATATACATATATATATATATATATATATATATTTATATATATTTATAAATATATATATATAAAAATATATATGTATATATATATATATATATATATATATATATATATATTTATATGTATATATATATATATAAATATATATATATATATGTATATGTTTATATATATAAATATATATTTATATAAACGTATATATATATATATATAAATATATATATATATATATATTTATATATATATATATATATATATATATATATATATATATATATATATATATATATATATATATATATATATATATATAAAAATATGAAAACCTCACATAAAGGGGTTACCCGTGCCCCCTAGACCCCCACCATACACACAGAAGAAACACCCCTCTGACCTCTGTGGGGGGACGGAGAGGAAAACAGGCCCTCAAAACAGTAGTGGACACAAACATTCCCCCCCTATTCCCACCAGCTGACGGGGACGTGGCGGGCGCCGTTGTTAATGATTATAAAAGAAAAGTCGCTACAGCAACGAGAATAGGGAGAATGGTTAGCTCCCACCCCCCCCCAGTAGTTGAATTATACAATCACTGACTCGAATCAGACCCATAATGGAATCCCTACATACGCGACGCGAAGCGAGCAAAGTAAACTAAAGAAAAGAAAAAAATGTCAATTTTGAAAAACCCGGTTTTGGTCAAAAAAAAGTTTACAAAAACCAAAATTTTCCACCAGGGGGGGCTCGGAAAACTATTAAATGCGTTTACCTCCGTAAATAAGCGTCTAACCGCTTAAATATGGGGTTTGAAATCGGCGATTTTTAAGAACCCCGGTTTTGGTTCATAAAAAGTTTACAAAACCTAAATGGGCTTCAAATGGTGAGTTGACAACTTCGAAGGAGGGAGCGACCTTCCTTTGATCCTCACAAGTTCCTACCTCACGCCTCCACGAGTCATATGATCACAAAGGACTTCCAGCTGAAACATGGAGACGCTGGTTCGCACAGCCTGGGCAATGTTGTTATTTTGACAATAGCGAAGTGAGGGTGCGACTGAAGATCGTGTACCTATAAATCAATTTGTATACACAAACTTGTCCCATAAGCAGAGACACTTACGCAAAACCCGCGGGAACATAATAATCTCCTTCCAACGATACGATCCAACACATCGAATAACCCACTTCTCAATACTTATTAAGCTTTCTACGGGATGGCTTGTTAAGAAAGGCGCGTCACTCTTGCTGAAACTGTTGGAGTAGAATTCACAGCATCACAATCGAATCGGTAGGATAAAGAAAATGTTACTGTTAGTTCCTTCCTAGACGCCGGTTGTCATACCACTCCATTGTCCAATTCCAGCTTGAGTGATACCCTGATGCTCCCTCCCTTCCCAGTATATAGTCAATGTCATATAATTATAAACAAAATATAGGGAATGAATATAATAATGATTAAAAATATAGCGAAAAATCAGAAAACAACTAACAATAAGGCGAAATAAATTTCATATGAGAATGAATAATGCCAAATATAAAAACTACAAAAATAAAAACAATTTTTCCGATAACTCTTGTTGGTCTGGACCCATAAATGATTCTTTATGTCTTTGAAATAGGAAATGAATGGTTATAAATTATATATTTTTGGTGAAGAAGGAAAGAGCTTTTATGAGTATAATTTGTCGTATATGATCCTTTCTAAAAAAAATTAAAAACCTTCCTATCTTTTCAAATATATAACGTAGGTTAGGTGGGCTATAATTGACATGGACGAATATATGCGAAGCTGAAAATGACATATAAAATAGCATAGATAAAATAGTGAAGGGCTGTTTTAATATAAAATGATAATAACAATTCTAATGGTATTAACATGTCTACAGATTGTGGTCCTGCTGCAATGTATCATAAACAGGAGAAAAAAATTATTAAAATTATTTTACCATACTTGAGAATTCCATGGATGTTCTGAAATTATATACCGTATAAAGAATAGTATATCTACAATTTCAATATGCTGCTGCTACAGTGGAAAAAACGAATTGATGTGATATAACCACAATAGAACTGACTGTTAGCTTCGGGTCTTGACAGTTCTGCGCTAGGACCATAATAAGATAATATGAATTTACGCATTTTACGAGATCATAAAGTCGAAATAAAACCTTCGATAGGAGTAGAAGGAATTTGAGAAATCAATGTTTTAACATCGTTGTAAACAAGTTGTGTAGATTCTCATAAACCTGACTAAAACATGAAACCTATTGGCACCTCTTTGTGCCATCATAAAACCAATTTATTTTTAGTGGCCTTCAAAAAAACCTAAAAAAAACAAAATAAGCAGGATTGGTTTTGCAAAGGTTACTTGGGCGGTGCCTTGTGTCTCTCGTCATTGTTTTCAACATGTTGAATTGGGAGTTCAACTTACGAGGATTTTCCAAAATTATGATTCTCGCCGGAAGCGAATAACAACGCACGATCCGGTTGATTTTAATTGAATCGAGAATATAATTTTCGTTTAGTTCCCTTTTTCGTGTCGTACTTGTATCCAGTTCATGTCTTAGTGGTTAATCTTCCAACTATCATTTTCTCAGAGAATCTCCGTATACCTTAGCATAGATAGCATAACCAGATTTTATGCTTGATATTTTTTTATTCTATTTATATTTGTATTTTATATTTTTATTTATTTGTCGTCAATCGAGTTTGTAAACCGTTTTGTTACAAAGATTATCTTATACGCTTAGTTGTTTATAACTCAAATTGGCTTTAACACAATATAGTATGCATGGGAAGATCTTATTGCTATAATTTTGTTTTGGACATTGTAAAATCAATACTATTGCAATGTTTATTGTAAGTGGTCATCATTTCATTGATGGGTCCAAATTTTTCGTAGTTCGTACGATGGTAAATAGTTGCAAATAACTGTCGGTACCTTAAATAACGTGTGTAGAAGTTAAATTTTAATAAAAGTTCCATCGAGTCAATTATGTGTGAGACAATGTTATTTATAAATGAAACCATCGCACATTTTCGACGCTCTTTCAGTGTTTGAATGTTGATAAGCATACATCGAACTTCATACGATGGTAAAGGAAATACAGTCCAACCTAACTTGCGAAGTGCGAATCAGAAAAACTGTTTTTCCACAGATTCTATTTTATTTTCATGTGTAATTAAGAAAAGGGGACCAAACTATGCTACAATATTTTAGTTTTGATCTTACATAAGCAAAGTACAGTGTTTTTATTGTGTATGGATCACAGAAATTATAGCAAAACCGTTT